>JASVEL010001617.1:0-211096 GCA_032618575.1 Nicotiana noctiflora
TATAACACATATATGCATGCATAACTTAGGCACGTAATATTTTAAGAGGAAAATCAAATTAGTAATAGTAACAGAACAATTTATAAAACAATGTAGAATTTTAAACCATGACTAATTTTTTTATACAAGCCAACCAAACGGCCCCTACCACGAAACTACGGAACTAAAGATCTTCAGATAAACAAAAAAAAAAAAAAAAAAAGAATAATTTCAAGAGCTTGATGAAATTGATGGCGATAGAGTAGTTGAGTAAGGATCTTAAATTGAAAAATATTTTCAGCCCCTCCCCCCGTGCCCCCGTACCTCTTACCCCCAACAACCCAAAATCCCCCACGACCCCACCCTACCCTAACTCCACCACCCCACCCACTACGCCACCCCCACCCACATCTTACACAGAAGTATTATTTAGAGTATTTTTTTCATGTTTTAGATAGAGAATTTCTTTATTTATTTTAATCAAATGATTATTTTTTTTATGATGTAGCAAAATACTTTCTTTCATTTCAACACATCAGGTAGTTTTGTTTTTTTAATATTATAGAAAGAGTACTTTTGTTTTATTTCAACAAGAAAAAGAGTATTTTCTTTAGTTATGGAACTCATATTTTAACATTGTTCTTGTTTGAAAAAGTAAAGCAATACATTATCTCTTTTGGATTTGTGTGAAATTTTAAAATAATAATTGAATCTTGAAGAAAATAGAGTTATAAAAATATTAGATATTTGGGGAAGGGCGAGGTGTGAAGGGGAGGAGCACCGATAACATGGTGATTTGGGGGAGGGGGTGAGGAGAGAGTAGTAAATAAAATTATTTTTCAAAAAGATAATTTCAATTATCTAATCAAATACTAGAAAATATTTTTTAATTTTTTTTCCACTCACTAATTAATTATCGAAAAATAAGTGATAAATTACTCATTTCCAAAAAAATATTTTCTCAGTACTCACTAATTAATTATCGAAAAATAAGTGATAAATTACTCATTTCCAAAAAAATATTTTCCAGAAAAAGGAAAATATTTTCCTCCACCAGAGAAACTTTGTATCTCCTACTTTCTCTATATATATATGTTTAATTTTCTTTCGCACAAAACAAACTGTTTTTCAACCAAATACTAAGAAATAAAGTATATTTAGTTAATTTCTGCTAAAGCTGAAAAGCAACTCAAAATTGTTTACTCTTGCAAAAATTGAAGAACTTTTCTTTCTTGGTGTTGGTTGAATAACAGTTTTTGTTAACAAAATAAAAAACCCGGTTTTACGAATTTTTACAGCAAAAACCAAATTGTTCCAAATCCTCCCATCATCCCATCCAAAATGTCGTACTAATAATAAACTTACGAAAATCAATTAATTATTACACTAAGACAAAATCACAAAATATTTGTTAATCCACTATCAGACCTTGTACCTTGGGTTCGCATATGGTCTATGGTACACAGGAAAGACACTGCACTCATGGTGGGGAAATGGTGCAAGAATACACTAAATTGATATTTATATTTTTTGCTACTTTAAAAAATAATAGCCTACAAAATAAAAATAAAAAAATTTATATTTTTCGCCTAGCAAATGCAATTAGTCCTGTCAATTTTGTAATTTTCCCTTTTAAGAAATTGGAATTTCTAGATTTCATTTAGATAAGATTCCGCTTTTGAAATAAAATTAAGATTTCATTTACGAGAGGTTGCTCGGATGGTAAGTAACCGGTTGTAAGTTCAAGTCTCCCTAAGAGCAAGATAGGAAATTCTTGGAGGAATGGATGCCGGGGTTCTATTTGGAAACAGCCTCGTTACCTTAGAGTAGGGGTAAGGTTTGCGAATATACTACCATTCTCAGACCCCACTAAGTGAGATTATACCGTATTGTTATTGTTGTTGTTGTTGTCCTCTTTTGAAATAAATTGGTACTTAGGGATATCATCATTTTGTTTTTGATTAAGAGCATAGCAAACGGAAGAGCATAGCAAACGGAGTCAACATTTGTAATTAACTCGGTACACTCTAGAAATTTATGTGAAGGGTTAAACCAAGTTGGAATTTTGTTAAAATTAGTACTAGTCCAGAGACAGATTCAGGATTTGAAATCATAAATATGCAATATATATATATATACTAAATATCTCTAAATTTTGTGATAAATCATAATGTGTCTGTTTGTGTATTTGAGTTCGAAGTAGTTTAATTTGCATTTAGTACCTAGTTGATTAGTGGGACATTACGATAAATGATTAGTGGGAAATTGTACTCCCTCCCGTTCACAATAAGTGACCAATTTGTATAGAATTAAATGTTTAATTAGGGGTAGTTTAGTCATAGTAGGTATTTTTTGTATAGAATTTAGTATTTTCTTACTAGACGGTCTAAAAGCAAATTAGTCATTTATTGTGAACGAAGTAAGTAGGAAATACTTGCTGTTCTTTTCTTAAAGTTGTGCAATTCCTAATATAAGAAAGATGCTGGTACTGAATATAAGTTTCAGCAACTGCAAGTAGGAGTGACAAACGAGCCGGGTTGGTTATGGTTCTGGTCTAAACGGGTAATGA
Source organism: Nicotiana noctiflora (assembly GCA_032618575.1). Lineage (NCBI taxonomy): Eukaryota > Viridiplantae > Streptophyta > Magnoliopsida > Solanales > Solanaceae > Nicotiana > Nicotiana noctiflora. The sequence continues at coordinate 2,549 of JASVEL010001617.1, forward strand.
AAAAATGAATAAATTATTTGATCCGACTAATATTTAATATGGATAAAAAAGGGTTAACCAGTAGATAATATGATTACTCGTATAATCCATAACTTCTTACATATGATCACTTTTAGGACAATTCTTAGTTTCTGTAATTTAATGCGGATAATACGGTTCTTATCTGATGCGTTTTTAAAAAGTTTAGTGAATATCATTTTGGCACGCTAACTGCAAGCATAACATTTGAATCTTTATTTTTTACAGATACCAAATCAGGGAAAATTTTAGAATGTTATGCTGGGAGCTGGTTGCCCAAGGCATCAGAGAACCCGTCTATAGTTGAATACACTGCTAAAATCACAGTGCCAAGTAATTTTGGTCGTCCTGGAGCTATCATCCTCACCAATTTCCATGACAAAGAGGTGCACTTAGTGCAAATAGTAATTCATGGTTTTAGTGAAGGTCCAGTAACCTTTCCTGCGAATACATGGATTCATTCTTGGAACGACGATCCACAGAGTAGAGTTATCTTCAGAAATCAGGTTTATAATGAGATTTTCTTACTATATTCTTGTTCGCTTTCTTACTGCTTAATGTATGCTACTTCATCAGAAATGCTTCCATTTTGTGACAGGCATATCTACCACACCAAACGGCCCCTGGCATAAGGGTTCTTCGTCGTGAAGACTTGCTGAAGATTCGTGGTAATGGAAATGGTGAGAGGAAAAGACACGAACGCGTCTATGACTATGCCCTTTATAATGATTTGGGCAATCCTGACGAAAGCAGTGATCTAGCTCGACCTGTATTTGGTGGTGAGGAGAGACCTTATCCTAGGCGTTGTCGAACTGGGAGATCTTCAACTAAAACAGGTAGCTTTTAGCTTTTATTTCATAATTCTACAGTGTTGTTTAGGTCTTGGGGCTTAGTTTAGTCAAATTGAACAGGCTTACAACTTCCATTTAGTGAGACTAATACACTCAATAGCTACCTAAGAATTTTCGAGATGAGTGTGTATGCTAATGTTTCTAGTATATGAATGTGAGCAGATCCATGTGCAGAGAGTATAGCAGAATCACCTCATCCAGTTTATGTTCCTAGAGATGAAGCCTTTGAGGAAATTAAGGAGGATACACTTTCCACCAAAAGGTGGAACGGTCTCATGCACAACCTGATACCAGCTATTGTTGCTAAATTCTTGAGTCCAGATATTCCCTTCAACAGCTTTACAGACATAGACAAGCTATATATTGATGGTCTTTCTTCAAAAGACGAAAACCAAAAGGAGAATTGGATCAACCAAATACTTTCTGCTGGTGAAAGATTGCTCAAGTTTGAGATTCCTGTCATCAGGCGTAAGGCGTTTCTTACTTTCTTTTTCTCTAACAGGCAATAGCCCATAGACTGAATATATTGATAGTTTTGTTGCATTATCTCTTATCCTAAATCCGAGTCAACTATTAATGTTCCAAAATCGTCAAGTTTCACTAGTTACCTTTTGTATCGGTCTGCAGGAGATAGATTTGCTTGGCTGCGAGACCATGAATTTGCACGCCAGACTTTGGCAGGGGTTAACCCTGTTAGCATCGAACTACTTAAGGTAACAATAAATTTAAAAGAAGTGTGGGAGTCTGCTACTGCACTGTGCTTCCTTTGTCATTTCCTCAGAAATACTCTAAATCATACCTCACTTTTCCACACAGGAACTTCCAATTATCAGTAAACTTGATCCCCAAGTTTACGGTCCTCCCGAGTCAGCAATTACAAAGGCCCTAATAGAACCAGAGTTAAATGGAATGAAAATTGAGGAGGTAATCATATCTGTTGAAGTTAACATGGAGGGCATGTACACTGCTCTTCAGCATCCGAAAGCCTTTTGCTTTTCCTAAACTAGATTATCTTACATAACAATTTGCAGACTTAACGTTCTTTCATAAGTAACTCCCAAACTAACACTCCTACTGCCATGTAGTATAAGCTACCATGCCCTTGTTGCGAAAGTAAGCTTCACCTTTGTTCATCATGATTCGTTGTCGTGAATTACTTGTTAATGTATATGGAAATGGTTTTCTCGCATAATGAGGGGGGACATATCCTTTTCTGGAATTTCATTTCACGGTAGTTTTAGTCGTAATATTGATATCACTATGCATATGTAATTCCAATCATAAGCATCTTATGGAAGTACGGTCTTACAAAAATTTGCTTTCGTGTGCCTTTCTTGTTATATGCCTGGAGTCTGCAAAATAGTCCGAGAGCTTCCATAAGAATGCCAATTCTTGAAGTGATTTCTGACAGTACCCCTTTGTACAAATAATGGTGAAAGTTAAGCTTTTGAGGATAGATTACTTGTATGAATCCTGCACCAATTTTTTGTGCAGGCTATTGAGAACAAGAGACTGTTCATACTTGATCACCATGACATGTTTCTTCCATTTATTGAGAAAATAAACTCCTCGCCAGGGAGAAAAGCTTATGCTTCCAGAACAGTTTTTTTTTACACACCAACAGGTATTTTAAGACCAGTTATTATTGAACTCTCACTTCCTCCAACTCCTACTTCACCAAGGACCAATCGCATATTCACTCCTGGCCATGATGCTACGACTAGTTGGCTATGGAAGCTAGCTAAAGCGCATGTTTGCTCCAATGACGCAACCATTTATCAAATGGTTAATCATTGGTAAGTTGCTATTTATTTCTTATAAAACTAACTAGAATTGGTGACACCATATTATGTATCTAATAATGTAATTGAAGGGGCATCGCGAAAATTACATTTTATTGATAAATAGGCTGGTGTTTAAACTAGAGTGCTGAAGTGCTTAGAGAATATACATTTTGATGTCAAATCAAGTGAAGTTCCATATGCATAACCAGATGTGTTACCAAATGTTGCAGGATGAGAATCCATGCATGTGCAGAACCATACATTATTGCCACCCATAGGCAATTAAGTTCTATGCACCCTATTTACAAGCTGCTGCATCCTCATATGCGCTACACATTGCAAGTCAATGCTTTTTCTAGAAAAACTTTTATTAGTGCAAATGGAATTGTTGAGGCTCTCGATTGCGCAGGGAAGTATGGGGTGGAGCTAAGCTCTGCTGCCTACCAGAACCTATGGCGGTTCGATATGGAAGCATTGCCTGCTGATTTGGTTAAAAGGTAAACTGCTCTCATATATTTTTATGCCCTGCAAGTCAATTCTTGAAATTCCTGGGTTTTCTCTGCATTCTAGACCGGTAATCTGATATGAAAAATGAACCTGAGGCAGGAATAATGCCAGAGAACTTCTCATTTTGCAGTAGAAATATGCTATTATATGTGTAACTTCTCTAGCTAATGCATTGTGAAATCCCATAAATCACTGTCGGCTGTACGTTATTTAATACTTTCTTCTGATAATTAAGCAACATAATTACCAGGGGCATGGCTGTGGAAGATCCAGCAGCACCATGTGGAGTGAGACTTGTAATTGAAGACTACCCTTATGCAGCAGATGGCCTTCTCTTATATTCTGCAATAAAAGAACTTGTGGAATCGTATGTGGAGCGCTATTATTCTGTGCCTGATTCTGTCATGTCAGATGTTGAGCTCCAAGGGTGGTGGAATGAGATCAAGAATGAGGGACACCCTGATAAGAAAGATGAGCCTTGGTGGCCAAACCTTATTACTAAAGAAGACTTATCTGGCATACTTACCACAATGATTTGGGTTGTTTCTGGTAACCATGCAGCTATAAACTTCGGACAGTATCTGTTGGGGGGCTACGTGCTGCATCGTCCCACCTTAATGCGAAAACTCATTCCTCAAGAAGAAGAGCCTGAGTACAAGCAATTTCTTCTTGACCCCGAACAAACATTTCTGTCATCTTTGCCTACTCAATTTCAGACAACCAAGTTGTTAGCCGTTCAAGATGCTGTGTCGACATATTCTCCAGACGAAGAATACTTGACTCAGCTGCAACAGCTTCACAGCTTCTTAAACGATGATCAAGAAGTAATAGAAATGTATGAACGATTCTCTGCAAGATTGGTGGAGATTGAGCAGACTATAAAAGAGAGAAATGAGGATGCAACTCTTATAAACCGGTGTGGTGCTGGTACTGCTCCCTATGAGCTTCTTATACCCTCATCATTAGGTCCTGGTGTAACTGGTAGGGGTGTTCCTAACAGCATCACTAACTGACCAAGTTTGTTTGCTTCTTTATGCTTTACTTTTGCTTAACCGGCCCTTCTCCGGACCCGCGCATAGCGGGAGCTTAGTGCACCATGGTATCTTTTTAACTGGTTTCTCTTTTGCAGCTTCTGTGATATTGGTTGATATGTTATTTCTGGAAGCCTGATAGTGTGCACTGTGCAGTACTAATAACCTTAATTTCATGGAGGCATAAAGTAATTATGTAGTTAAGTATATATGGTTGGAATATGCTATACGAATCTTCTGTTTTCTATGAGTAATTAGAAGCGTATCTAGAATTTTAAGAAGATGTGTCTATCATTATAGACGTTTGGTTTGGCTATATAATATTTACAGTGATAACAAGTTGATGAGTAAACTATAATTAATGTTACTATAACAAAGGAGCATCATTCATTTTCTAATTGTCCTCACGAGCTTTTATATTTTGATAATAGCATCATTGAATACCTTATGCTTTATTTAGTTTCAGCCAGTCAGAAATTCTTCATCCATCCTATTACATCGATTATTTTTATGTGCTTCATTTGTGAGAATTCTTTTTCTATGCTTTATCCCCTTCAAGTTTAATTAAAACCTTGCCATCGCACTTTTAAGTATAGACAATAAAACTATTTTGGAAGCTGAATTCCGGAAGCTTGTTATCACCTAATGCACTAGGATAAAAGTCACCCAACTTTATCTATTTATTCTTGTAAAAATTAAAACAATAAATCAATCGGACTTAAACTTGTCATAGCAAGCATAACATACTTTCATAAAGCAATATGATTATATGAATATGAAATGTCGGACCTCTTAGCTTAGATTTTCTAAATAAAAGAAAAATATACGAAATAATAAATGGAGAGAGATTAATAAAAAATTAGGAAGAGGGAAACCTTTAATCTTAAAGCATTCAACAATTTGCTACTCCCTCCGGTCCAAAATAAGTAATTTTTTGGTTGTTTCACACATATTAAGAAATTTACCTTTTAACATTAATTAACATTAAAATTGACCATATTAACTTTTACTATATCGTCACATAAACGCTCCTAACACATACTCCAACATTATTTACTCCAAGGGCAATGTAGGAAAAAATAATTAATTAATTCTTGGAATCGGAAAAAATCACATATTTTGGACCACAAAAAAGCACTTATTTTGGACCCGAGGGAGTAATTTGTTGAAGAGCTATGTCGAGATTCGAGGGCGGGCTCTTGAAGACTCCAATATAAAGAGGGTGCTTGAGAATGAGTGTTTCTATTTTATTTTATTATTTTATTGGTATTTTGTGTCGTGACCCAAATTCCACCAAATCGTGATGGAATCTATTTAACCCGTTAGGTAAGCCAACTAACACATATTGTCATCTAACCGAATATCATTAATAAAATAAATTAGAATGCGAAGATATACTCAGCTAATCACAAAAACTGGTGGTACAAGTCATAAGCGACTAAAATTTGAATCACTATGTTGACAAGAAGAAATATATAATATATTTGGAAGTTATATGAACAGAAATACAAGTCCCACACTACCATGAACAAGATAATAGCAGATGGCTGGAATGCTATAGTCCTCAACACTGGTCCTCGAACTCTACTGCTGCTTACCTTCAAATATCTGCACATAAGGTACAGAAGTAAAGTATGAGTACAACCAATCTTATATACTCAGTAATGTATACCTTGAAAATGATAATTACAATTAGATTTTACTTTATCTAAAAATACATGATTTATTTTTATGCTAGTTATTAGGAAATAGATGCTAAGTGTGAGCTAAGAAAGTAAAGTAAGAGTAAGAGGCAATATGGTTATTCAAACCGAACGACTACGAATCGGGGTCTTAGACCGGCCTACGCTGGGCTTCGAGGTTGAGCTAGACGGGCTTGACTGGAGTGATCGATGAAGGAATAACAATTCCAAAGGCCTCAATAATTGCTCTTTATGATCAATGATGAAAAATAAATGAAGAACAATCGATGAACACAATAAATGTAATCAATAAATCAAAGGAAATATGTTTAAGTTAGAGAGCAGATAATATTCTTGTATGGAATATCATGTGTCATTACAAAAAGAAGAGGGTCCCCTTTATGTAGGAGGAAGAATCCCAACAAAGTACATGTGCATTTAATACAAATATATGCGGCTGGCACAACTATTTAATATCACGGTACGGACTTGTACTATCCTTGGATCCTGGTCAGCTCTAACCATGTGCCTTGGGAATTTCCGGTTTGTCCATCATAGCCGTCGATTTGCACTGCCCCGAGGTTGAACAGAGTGAACCCTCAGGGTCAAAATTCGGGCTGTCCCTCGAGCCTTCTGGAGACGGGCTATGGAGTGTCATACTACAGAGATAGTCCTCACGTTTCTTAGAATAGAATGATATGAAACGACTTTGACCTCGATTTTCTCGAGCTTCTTGTGATGACATCACGCTCGTGATGTAGGAGTTTGAAGTGTTTGGAACATCCCACCGGTTCACCCCAGAAGCATTGAATGCACTACTGGTCTTTACCACCCCGTTACCTTGCATTTACATATATTATGCTTTTAAAACAGTATTAGAGTATATCGGGTGAGTTAGGAATGATTCGGGTTGAAAATAAAGCAAATAGCATGTTTGAAGGAAGCTTGAATACGGGAAGTCAACCAAGAGTTGACTATTGAGTTAGAGTGCTCGTAACCGGATTTTGATGATTCGACTAGTTTCGGGGGATCATTTATGACTTAGGAGAGCAATCGGAATTGAATTCGGAGGTCCGGTGTAGTTTTAGGCTTGAATTGGCAAAGATTGAATTTTGGCGAAAACGGATGGTAGGTGAGATTTTGATCCGGGGGTCGGAATGGAATTCCGACAATTTCTGTAGCTTCATTATGTGATTTTGGATGTGTCTGCAAATTTTCAGGTCATTCGGACATCGTTTGATCGGGTTTTGAATTGAATGTTAGTTTTGAAAGTTTTAAAGAAACTTAGGCTTGAATTCGTGAATAAATGGAGATTTTGATGTTTAGTATGGTGTTTTTATGATTGGAACAAGTCCGTATCATGTTTTGGAGTATGTTGGTGGTTTTCGTTGGGGTCCCGGGGGCCTCGGGATGGATTCGGACCATCAACCGGGCATTTAGAACTTGGAAAAATTCTGCAGAAAATTGCAGTCAACAGTTGCTCTATGCGATCGCATAGAGATGATTGCGATCGCATAGAAGAGTGGAAGGGGGCGTGAAGTTTACTCTATGCGATCGCGTGGAGGGCATTGCGATCGCATAGTGTCCGAAATTTGTGCAGTGCGATCGCGGAGTCTCGATTGCGATCGCGGAGGGTAGGAATGCGAAGCTATGCGATCGCATGGCTAGGCCTGCGATCGCATAGAACAAATTGGAGGCCTGAGGAAAATTACTCTATGCGATCGCAATAGGGGCCTGCGATCGCATAGAACAAAAGTCTCTGGCAGTGAATTTAATCACAGAAACAGAGGGTTACGGGTTCATTAACCCAAAACTCAATTTTGAGCCCTAGAGAGAAGAAAACTCGAGGAAATCACCGAGAAGTCATCGGGTATTCGTCGGAGGTAAGATTCTTGACTCAAAAACATCATTTTATGGTAGTATTAACATCAATCTTCATGAAATTGGGTTGAAATCTTGAAGAAATGTGGCCTAAATATTGAAAACGGGATTTTTGGATTTGGAAGGCCATTTGAACTCCGATTTCGATAAATTTTATATGCACGGACTCGTGGCGAGATAAGGATCGCGTTGGTACTAATTTCGGAATTTTTCGAGCAGTGGGGCCCGGGGTCGGGTTTTACCAACTTAGTGTAATTATGCGAATTTCATATAAATTGAAGTGGGTTATGATTCTTTGACCCGTATTTGATATAATTTTTGTTATTTGACTAGATTCTACACACGAGGCAACGAAATTCAAAGGAAAAGGCATCGCGGACGAGTCTACGATCGGCTAGAGGTGAGTAGTTTGTGTATATTGTAGCCTGAGGGTTCGAAACCCCGGCTTAGCACATTGTGACGCTAATAGGGCGTGGCTCGCACACCGTGGCAGGTGCGGGATTGATTGTGATTGGGGATTGAGACTTGGTCCATCCCGGAAATAAATGATATGTTGTTAGTGTTGAAAATACACTGTATGTGATATATTTGTGGGCTGTAAGCCTTGTTTGGGGCCTTGTGCCGATCTGTAGCGTCCTTAGAGGACAATATTTATGTGATAGCTATAATTGCTTAAATCACTAATCTCAGTCCTGAAAATTGAAATCACACTTTTGAAATGCTAAGTCACCGACTTTTACAAATTTAATAAAGTTAAAGTATTTTTCATAAATTATGAATTGAGAACTGGAATTAAGGAAAATGAATTGTTTTGTGACTTAATTGCTTATCGTGGACTGAGCATGGGATCGGGCTGCACGCCGCAATGGTTGATATGTGGATCGGGCTGCACGCCGCAGCAGTATTGCGCTTGGGCTGTAGGAGCCCCTCCGGAGTCTGTACACACTCCCACCGAGCGCCGTCGACGTTAAATTGGATCGGGCTACACGCCGTAGCGGTTATGTGCATTGCATTGCATCTGTATTTGTTGAATTACTCTGTGGTAGCTGTATTGTATTATTGTTGCTAGTTCGTAGGAGATTCGGACTGTAGTGTAGCTTCATATTGTGGTATTTTGTGGATTTCTTACTGTCAGCTACATGTATATATTTGTTACTCACTGAGTACTTAGTACTCACCCCTACTCCCTGCACCTTTTGTGTGCAGACTCAGGTACACAGGAGCAGTAGACGGACATCCCCAGCGTTTACATTGTCACATCGAGTTGCTGAGGTAGCTGCCTACGTTCGCAGAGCCTAGCTTCTCCTCTCATTCCAGTTGTTATTGGATATTTTGTATTCAGACTTGAGTACTTCTATATCGTACTCTCTATTTCTGTTGGGTTTTGTTAGAGGCTCTAGACTTGTGACTCCGGATCTTTGGGAGTGTCAGTATTTTGTTCTTTACTATTATTATTGGAGTTCTTAAACTCATATATTCTCCTTGGGTTGTCCATTTGGGACCGATATCTTTGTGTTAATTAAATTGTTGGTCTGGCTGGCCTAGCTTGATTGTTGGGCGCCATCACGACCGGATTTGGGTCGTGACAAGTTGGTATCAGAGCTCTAGGTTATTAGGACTCGCGAGTCATGAGCCGGTTTAGTAGGCTTTCGCAGATCGGTACGTAGACGTCCGTATCTATCTTCGAAGGGCTACATAAACTTTAGGAAAAACCTCATTTTCTTGAATTCATATCGTGCGATTTGTGTTATCATGAAATTAAATCTTTCCATATTCTATTCTCTCGCAGATGGCGAGAACACGAGCTAACGGACGTGGCGGGCGCGGTCGTGGTAGAGGTAGAGGTAGGGCAGCTGAGGCAGTGCCAGCTGACCCGCCCGTTGTACCTGTTTAGGAGGAGCCCCCAGTGGTTGATGCTCCAGCAGCCCCAGTTTGGCCCAGATATTATCGGTGTGTTCCAGATTGGCTTATGTAGTATCAACTACCGCTACTACAGTGACATCTCAGACAAGGGGTGGTCAGCAGACCCCTGCAGCTCACACACCTGAGCAGGTGGTTTAGGGACTTCAGACGCAGGAGGCGGTCCCCGCTCGGGTGGTTGCACCAGTTATTCCTCCAGCTGCACCAGCTCCAGAGCATATGGTTCAGCCTATGCCCGACGACGAGCAGCGTCATCTAGAGAGATTTGGTAGACTCCAGCCACCCTATTTCAGTGGCGCTGAGGGCGAGGATGCCCAGGGTTTCTTAGATAAGTGCCAGAGGATGCTACGTACAGCTGGTATTCTTGAGTCCAGCGGAGTTTCATTCACTACTTTTCAGTTTACAGGTGCAGCATTTCAGTGGTGGGAGGATTTTGAGAGGCGTAGGCCCGCTGGGGCAGTGCCCCTCACTTGGCAGCAGTTCTCCACGGTATTTTTGGAGAAGTACGTGCCTCAGTCTCAGAGAGAGGAGCTGCGACGTCAGTTCGAGTGGTTGAAGCAGGGAGAGATGACAGTTAATCAGTATGAGATGAGATTCACACAGCTGGCCTGTCATGCCATGTGGATGGTTCCTACGGACAGAGAGAGGATTGAGAGATTTATCGATGGCCTTATTTATCCCATCCGCATATTGATGACCAGGGAGAGAGCTTCGGCAGTTACCTTTGAGGAGGTGTTTGATGCTACCCGTCACATTGTGACAGTGGTGCTCCTTCAAAGGGCCAGTTTCAACACGGCAGAGGTCGTCCATTTAGGCCTGCTCAGCCAGCATGCCCAGGTTATCATGGGGCATTATCGGGTCATCGTTCTCACAGTTCACGTCAGGGCCAGTCATCTCTTAATGCCCTTCCAACTCAAAGTTCATCCTATGATCCATCAGTCCATGGCTCTTCTATGTCAAGTGTGTCTGCTAGTAACTCTGGTGTGAGGGGTTCCCTTCAGTCCCCTTCTCCAGCACCTGGAAGTTATTATGAGTGTGGAGAAATGTGTCACATGTGGAGGCAGTGCCCTCGTCATTTTGCTAGTTCATCCCAGTAGAGGGGTCAGTCGTCGCCTTTAATGCTCGTTGCTTCATCACCACCCGCCCAGCCAGCTAGGGCTAGAGGTCAGTCATTTAGGGGTCGCCCCAGAGGGGGAGGTCAATCTGGAGGTGGCGGTCAAGCCCGTTTCTATGCTCTTCCCGGAAAACCCAATGCTATTGCTTCAGATGTTGTTATTACAAGTATTTTTTCAGTCTGCCACAGGGATGCTTCTGTCTTATTTGATCCCGGATCCACCTATTCTTATGTCTCTACTTATTTTGCAAATCATTTGGGTATGACCCGTGGTATTCTTGCGTTGCCCGTACATGTGTCTACCCTAGTGGGGGATACTGTTGTTGTGGATCAGGTATATCGATCCCGTATTATTACTATTAGGGGTCTGGAGACCCGAGTTGATTTATTACTACTAGGCATGGTAGATTTCGATGTAATTCTAGGCTGTGATTGGCTATCTCCTTACCATGCGATTCTGGACTGTCATGCCAAGACAGTCACACTAGCTATTCCAGGTAATCCGAGGATCGAGTGGCGTGGCTTGACCGATTATGTGTCCGACAGGGTGATTTCTTATATAAAGGCCCAACGAATGATTGGCAAGGGTTGTTTATCTTATTTGGCCTTCATTAGAAACGTTGAGGCCGAGACACCCAGTCTTGATTCGGTCCCCATTGTGAGGGAGTTTCCGGATGTATTTCCAGCAGACCGGCCGGGCATGCCACCCGACAGAGATATTAATTTTGGTATTGACTTGGTGCCGGGCACTCAGCCCATTTCTATTCCTCCCTATCGCACATGGCACCAGCAGAGTTAAAAGAATTGAAAGAACAGCTTCAGGAACTCTTAGATAAGGGTTTCATTCGTCCGAGTGTGTCACCTTGGGGTGCACCGGTGTTGTTCGTAAAAAAGAAAGATGGCACAATGAGAATGTGCATTGATTACGGGCAGCTGAACAAGGTAACAGTGAAGAATAAGTACCCATTGCCTCGTATTGAGGACTTATTTGATCAGCTCCAGGCAGCTAGTGTATTTTCTAAGATCGATCTTTGATCGGGCTATCATCAGTTGAAGATTAGGGACTCAGACATTATGAAAATAGCATTCAGAAGGAGATACAGGCACTATGAGTTCCTGGTGATGTCTTTCGGGCTGTCTAATGCCCCAGCCGCATTCATGCACCTGATGAATAGTGTATTTTGGTTGTACCTTGATTCTTTTGTGATTGTGTTTATTGATGATATTCTAGTGTATTCACGCAGCCAGGAAGAGCATGCACAGCACTTTGAGAGTGGTATTGCAGAGGTTGAGAGAAGAGAAGCTTTATGCAAAATTCACTAAATGTGAGTTCTGGCTTGATATTGTGGGTTTTCTGGGACATATAGTGTCCAGTGATGGTATTCGGGTTGATCCACAGAAGGTCGAGGCAGTGCAGAATTGGCCCAGACCTTCCTCAGCTACAGAGATTCGGAGTTTTCTCGGCTTGGCAGGCTATTATCGTTGGTTTGTTCAGGGTTTCTCATCTATTGCTTCACCGTTGACTAAGTTGACACAGAAGAATTCTCCATTTGTGTGGTCTGATGAATGTGAGGAGAGCTTTCAGAAGCTCAAGGAGGCTTTGACCACAGCTCCAGTACTTGTGTTACCATCAGCCTCAGGGTCATATATGGTGTATTGTGATGCTTCTAGAGTTGGACTCGGTTGTGTGTTGATGCAGGAGGGTAGAGTTATTGCATATGCTTCTCGTCAGCTAAAGCCCCACGAGAAGAACTACCCTGTTCATGATTTGGAGTTAGCCGCTATTGTTCATGCCTTGAAGATTTGGAGGCATTACCTATATGGTGTATCTTGTGATGTATATACAGACCACCGCAGCCTTCAGCATTTGTTTAAGAAGAAAGATCTAAATTTGTGGCAGCGGAGATGGCTCGAATTACTTAAAGACTATGATATTACTATCTTGTACCATCCCGGAAAGCCAATGTAGTGGCTGATGCATTGAGCCAGAAGGCTATTAGTATGGGCAGTTTGGTGTATATTCCAGTTGGGAGAGACCCCTAGCAGTTGATGTTCAGGCGTTAGCTAATCAGATGGTAAGGCTGGATATTTCTGAGCCCGGTCGGGTGATGGCTTGTGTAGTAGCTCGTTCTTCTTTATATGATCGTATTCGAGAGCGCCAGTATGATGATCCACACTTACTTGTCCTTAAGGACAGAGTTCAGCATGATGATGCCAGAGATGTCACTATTGATAGCGATGGTGTATTGCGGATGCAAGGCCGGATATGCGTGCCCAATGTTGATGGCCTTCGTGAATTGATATTGGAGGAAGCCCATAGCTCGCGGTATTCTATTCATCCAGGAGCCGTGAAGATGTACCAGGATTTGAAGCAGCATTACTGGTGGAGAAAGATGAAGAAAGATATTGTGAGCCATGTGGCTCGGTGGCTAAACTGTCAGCAGGTCAAGTATGAGCATCAGAGACCTGGTGGTGTATTCCAGCGTATTGATATTCCTGAGTGGAAGTGGGAAAGGATTACCATGGACTTTGTTAGCGGACTCCCTCGGACAGCGAGGAAGTTTGATTCAGTTTGGGTGGTGGTGGATAGGTTGACCAAGTCAGCTCACTTCATCCCAGTGTGTACTACCTATACCTCAAAGCGGTTGGCAGAGATATTCATCCGTGAGATAGTGAGATTGCATGGAGTTCCTATTTCTATTATATCGGACAGAGGTACCCAGTTCACTTCTCAGTTCTGGAGGACATTTCAGCGAGAGTTGGGTTCACAGGTAGAGCTGAGCACAGCATTTCATCCACAGACGGATGGGCAGTCTGAGCGTACTATTCAGATATTAGAGGATATGTTGCGTGCTTGTGTCATTGATTTTGGTGGTTCATGGGCTGATTATTTGCCTTTGGCGGAGTTTGCTTACAATAATAGCTATCGGTCCAGCATTCAGATGGCACCGTATGAAGCTTTATATGGGAGGCGGTGTAGGTCTCCAGTTGGTTGGTTCGAGCCCGGCGAGGCTAGGTTGTTAGGGACAAAGTTAGTCCAAGATGCCTTAGATAAGGTGAAGGTGATTCAGGAGAGACTTCGCACAGCTCAGTCGCGTCAGAAGAGTTATGCGGACCGGAAGGTCCGAGATGTGTCTTATTCAGTAGGTGAGAAGGTGTTGCTGAAGGTTTCGCCTATGAAGGGTGTTATGAGGTTTGGAAAGAAAGGGAAGTTGAGCCCAAGGTTTATTGGACCTTTTGAGGTGCTTAGGAAAGTTGGGGAGGTGGCTTATATGCTTGCTTTGCCACCCGGTTTGTCGGGAGTTCACCCGGTGTTCCATGTATCTATGCTCCGGAAGTATGTCGGAGACCCGTCTCATGTGTTGGACTTCGGCACGATACAGCTAGATGAGGATTTGACTTATGATGTGGAACCAGTAGCCATTTTGGGTCGACAGGTTCGTAAGCTGAGATCCAAGGACATAGCTTCAGTGAAAGTGCAGTGGAGAGGTCGTCACGTGGAGGAAGCAACTTGGGAGACCGAGCAGGAGATGCGAAGTAGATATCCACACTTGTTTGATACTCCAGGTATGTTTCTTAACCCGCTCGCGGACGAGCGTTTGTTTAAGTTGGGGAGAATGTAACGACCCGGCCCGTCGTTACGGGAATTTTCCACCCCGTTACCTTGCATTTACATATATTATGCTTTTAAAACAGTATTAGAGTATATCGGGTGAGTTAGGAGTGATTTGGATTGAAAATGAAGCAAATAGCATGTTTAAAGAAAGCTTGAATATGAGAAGTCAACCAAGAGTTGACTATTGAGTTAGAGTGCTTGGAACCGGATTCTGATGATTCGACTAGTTCCGGGGGATCATTTATGACTTAGGAGAGCAATCGGAATTGAATTCGGAGGTCCGGTGTAGTTTTAGGCTTGAATTGGCGAAGAGTGATTTTTGGCGAAAACCGGATGGTAGGTGATATTTTGATCCGGGGGTCGGAATGGGATTCCGACAATTTCTGTAGCTTCGTTATGTGATTTTGGATATGTCTGCAAATTTTCAGGTCATTCGGACATTGTTTGATCGGGTTTTGGATTGAATGTTAGTTTTGAAAGTTTTGAAGAAACTTAGGCTTGAATTCGTGAATAAATGGAGATTTTGATGTTTAGTATGGTGTTTTTATGATTGGAACAAGTTCGTATCATGTTTTGGAGTATGTTGGTGGTTTTCGTTGGGGTCCCGGGGGCCTCGGGATGGATTCGGACCATCTTTAGAACTTGGAAAAATTCTGCAGAAATTGCAGTCAGCAGTTGCTCTATGCGATCGCATAGAGATGATTGCGATCGCATAGAAGAGTGGAAGGGGCGTGAAGTTTTCTCTATGCGATCGCGTGGAGGGCATTGCGATCGCATAGTGTCCAGATTTTTGTGCGGTGCGATCGCGGAGGCTCGATTGCGATCGCGGAGGGTAGGAATGCAAAGCTATGCGATCGCATGGCTAGGCCTGCGATCGCATAGAACAAATTGGAGGCCCGAGGAAAATTACTCTATGCGATCGCAATAGGGGGCATGCGATCGCATAGAACAAAAGTCTCTGGCAGTGAATTTAATCACAGAACAGAGAGTTACGGGTTCATTAACCCAAAACTCAATTTTGAGCCCTAGAGAGAAGAAAACTCGAGGAAATCACCGAGAAGTCATCGGGTATTCGTCGGAGGTAAGATTCTTGACTCAAAAACATCATTTTATGGTAGTATTAACATCAATCTTCATGAAATTGGGTTGAAATCTTGAAGAAATGTGGCCTAAATATTAAAAACGGGATTTTTGGATTTGGGAGGCCATTTGAACTCCGATTTCGATAAATTTTATATGCACGGACTCGTGGCGAGATAAGGATCGCGTTGGTACTAATTTCGGAATTTTCCGAGCAGTGGGGCCCGGGGTCGGGTTTTACCAACTTAGTGTAATTATGCGAATTTCATATAAATTGAAGTGGGTTATGATTCTTTGACCCGTATTTGATATAATTATTGTTATTTGACTAGATTCTACACACGAGGCAACGAAATTCAAAGGAAAAGGCATCGCGAACGAGTCTACGACCGGCTAGAGGTGAGTAGTTTGTGTATATGGTAGCCTGAGGGTTCGAAACCCCGGCTTAGCACATTGTGACGCTAATAGGGCGTGGCTCGCACACCGTGGCAGGTGCGGGATTGATTGTGATTGGGGATTGAGACTTGGTCCATCCCGAAAATAAATGATATGTTGTTAGTGTTGAAAATACACTGTATGTGATATATTTGTGGGCTGTAAGCCTTGTTTGGGGCCTTGTGCCGATCTGTAGCGTCCTTAGAGGACAATATTTATGTGATAGCTATAATTGCTTAAATCACTGATCTCAGTCCTGGAAAAGAGAGAGAAAATCAACAAACAAAACAAAACAAAACAATGTTAGTAAATCCGGGATAAATCAAATAAATAATTATCTAAACATAAAACCAAAAGTAGAATGACATGCAATAATACCAATCGGTTACTACCATAAAAGGCACAATACAATACATTAATTAACTATAGAGATCGCTACCAAACCCCACTCAGCCCCTAACAGACGTACTAAGAATTCTAGAAGGCCCTACCCTACAACCCTAATACTAGACCTCCAAACTTTCCTATCAAGGGTCATGTCCTCGGAAATCCCCATTCTAGCCATATCCTGCCTAATCACCTCACCCCAATACCTCTTAGGCCTCCCTCTCCCTCGACTCGCGCCAACCACCGCCAGTCGCTCACAACTCCTCACCGGTGCATCAGGGCTTCTCCTCCGCACATGCCCAAACCACCTGAGTCTCGCTTCTCGCATCTTCTCATCCACTGGGGCCACCCCCACCTTCTCCCGAATAACTTCATTCTTAATCTTATCTAATCTGGTGAGCCCGCACATCCACCTGAGCATCCTCATCTCCGCAACTCTCATTCTCTCGACATGAGAGTTCTTCACAGGCCAACACTCCACCCCATACAACATGGCAGGTCTAACCACCGCTCTATAAAACTTCCCCTTGAGTTTCTGTGGAACTTTCTTGTCACACAAGACTCCTGATGCGAGCCTCCACTTCAACCACCCCGCTCCTATACGATGAGTGACATCCCCGTCAATCTCTCCGTCCCCTTGAATCACTGATCCAAGATATCCTGAAACTGTCCCTCTTGGCTATGACCTGAGATCCCAGCTTCACGTCCCAGCCTACTTCGCTCGACTCGGCACTAAACTTGCACTCTAGATATTCTGTCTTAGACCTGCTTAGTTTAAAACCCTTAGACTCGAGGGTCTGTCTCCAGACCTCCAACCTCGCATTAACACCAGCCCTCGTCTCGTCTATCAAGACTATGTCGTCAAGAAAGAGCATACACCATGGCACATCCCCTTGAATATGGTGAGTTAGAGCATCCATTACCAAGGCAAATAAGAGAGGGCTTAGCGCAGATCCTTAATGTAGCCCCATAACCACCGGAAAATGGTCCGAGTCGCCACCCACCGTCCTAACCCTAGTCTTGGCTCCATCATACATGTCTTTGATCACTCTGATGTAGGCTTCTGGCACGCTCTTCGCCTCCAAGCATCTCCACAGAACCTCTCTAGGGACCTTATCGTACGCCTTCTCCAAGTCGATAAACACCATATGCAGGTCCTTCCTCTTATCCCTGAACAGTTCCACCACCCTCCTCACAAGGTGGATAGCTTCTGTAGTAGAGCGACCCGGCATGAAACCAAACTGGTTCACAGATATAGATGACATCTCCCTCACCCTCGCCTCGATCACCCTCTCCTAGACCTTCATGGTGTGACTTATTAATTTGATACCCCTATAGTTGTTGCAACACCGGATATCCCCTTTGTTTTTGTACAAGGGAACCACTGTACTCCATCTCCACTCCTCCGGCATCCTCTTGGTCCTAAAGATCACGTTGAACAACCTGGACAACCACTCCACTCCCGACCTACCCATGCATTTCCAAAACTCCACCGGAATTTCGTCTGGCCCAGTCGCTCGACCCCTACTCATCCTACGCAACGCCCTCAAGACCTCCTCCTCCTTAATGCGCCTGCAGTGCCCGAGGTCTCTAGGACACTCTGAATGCCCCAACTCCCCTAGCTCTAAGACTCGATCCCCCTCTTCGTTAAGCAGGTCTCGAAAGTATTCCTGCCATCTCCGCTTGACTTGCGACTCCCCCGTCAGAACCCTACCATCCTCGTCCTTGATGCACCTAACTTGGTCTAGATCCCGCGCCTTCCTCTCCCTCACCTTAGCCAATCGGAATAACTTTCTGTCCCCGCCTTTCTCCCCCAATTCCT
Organism: Nicotiana noctiflora; assembly: GCA_032618575.1. NCBI lineage: Eukaryota > Viridiplantae > Streptophyta > Magnoliopsida > Solanales > Solanaceae > Nicotiana > Nicotiana noctiflora. Next base: position 20,677 of record JASVEL010001617.1, read on the forward strand.
CGTACATGCGCCCAAATGCTGCATTTTTAGCTTCCGTGACCGCCAGTTTCGCTTCCTTCCTCGCCACCTTGTAGTTCTCCTTGTTCGCTCTCCTTTCTTCTTCGTTTGAGCTCCCTGACAACTTAGCAAATGCCGCCTTCTTCGCCTCCACTTTTCCTTGGACTACTTCATTCCACCACCAGTCACCTTGGTGCCTGCCTGAATAGCCCTTGGCCACCCCAAGCACATCTCGCGCAGCCTCCCTAACCAAGTTCGCCGTCACTGACCACATTGCGTCCGCTTCCCCAGAGCTACTCCAAGCTCCCCCATTAACTAGCTTCCTCCTTGTTTGGGGCCTTGTGCCGATCTGTAGCGTCCTTAGAGGACAATATTTATGTGATAGCTATAATTGCTTAAATCACTAATCTCAGTCCTGGAAATTGAAATCACACTTTTGAAATGCTAAGTCACCGCTTTTACAAATTTAATAAAGTTAAAGTATTTTTCATAAATTATGAATTGAGAACTGGAATTAAGGAAAATGAAATGTTTTGTGACTCAATTGCTTATTGTGGACTGAGCATGGGATCGGGCTGCACGCCGCAGTGGTTGATATGAGGTCGGGCTGCACGCCGCAGCAGTATTGCGCTTGGGCTGTAGGAGCCCCTCCGGAGTCTGTACACACCCCCAGTGAGCGCCGTCGACGTTAAATTGGATCGGGCTACACGCCGTAGCGGTTATGTGCATTGCATTGCATCTGTATTTGTTGAATTACTCTGTGGTAGCTGTATTGTATTGTTGCTGCTAGTTCGTAGGAGATTCGGACTGTAATGTAGCTTCATATTGTGGTATTTTGTGGATTTCTTACTGTCAGCTACTTATATATATTTGTTACTCACTGAGTACTTAGTACTCACCCCTACTCCCTGCACCTTTTGTGTGCAGACTCAGGTACTCAGGAGCAGTAGACGGGCATCTCCAGCGTTTGCAGTGTCACATCGAGTTGCTGAGGTAGCTGCCTACGTTCGCAGAACCTAGCTTCTCCTCTCATTCCAGTTGTTATTTTATATTTTGTATTCGGACTTGAGTACTTCTATATCGTACTCTCTATTTCCTGTTGGGTTTTGTTAGAGGCTCTAGACTTGTGACTCCGGATCTTTGGGAGTGTCAGTATTTTGTTCTTTACTATTATTATTGGAGTTCTTAAACTCATATATTCTCCTTGGTTTGTCCATTTGGGACCGATATCTTTGTGTTAATTAAATTGTTGGTCTGGCTGGCCTAGCTTGATTGTTGGGCACCATCACGACCGGATTTGGGTCGTGACAAGTTGGTACCAAAAGCGGTGATATCGCTGCTGATTTATTTCTTAAAAAACATTGATTGCGCTCGTTGATACATTTCTCAAAGGCATTGATTGTGCATGTTCATACGTTCCCAAATGCATTGATTGCGCCATCGTTTACGTTACTATGTTTCTATAAGCGGAAGGTTACTTACGTTACTGTCTTTCTCTAATGGGACATTACTTGAATCAAGATTTTACCTAGTAATTTCTACAACCTTTATCCCTTTTCTTCTCTTCATCCTCAACCAAACTCTTAATTCTATGGTTCAAACCCGTGACCGTAGGGTCATACGACAACATCTTTGTTGGTAATGCCATGGTTGATTTACGGAGATTTCTCCACTGAGTAGGATTATACTAGGTTGGTGTAGTTGTTGGTTATGTTGTTGTTGGCCTGAGATAATGAGAGAGAGACCTTAAACTCTTCCTGCATCAGAAAATATATGAATTGCATAACTTCTACTCATCTCTCTTAACTTCAACCAAGTGTGGGCCTCATTCCTTTTGCTTTCCATGGAGTGAGGTGGCATCATCTACTAACTTTTGTATCCCACACTGGTGCAATATCTCAAGAAGTGGCTTCAAAAATAGTAATCTGACGAGACCCATACTTGCCAATTTTTTCTCCAAGGCACAATTTTCATTGCTTGTTAAAAGATTTTGCTCTTTGATAGGCTATAACTTATCTTTCATCTATTGCTGCTTTGGAGGATATTCTCAAAGAAATCGCTCTGAAAATTAAAATGGGATCCCCTTGAGAAAACGGTTTTTGCAGATTTTGCTCCCGAGGATATACCCTCGAAAGTAGAATAGGTTTTTTAGCTGTTGTTTTTTTCTTCTTTATTTCTGTGTAAGGACCATTCGTGGGCTTTTATAATCATCTTTTATTAATACAAAAGTTTCTTTGATTTGCCTTTGACTTGAGCTGAGCTTCCATTTTGCCTTCGATTGGTCCAAATATCAGACCTGGACATCGCAATCCTTTTAGTTCTCTATTGGTTAATACGATATTCCCAAAGATTCTTTATTGTCCCTCGTGCTAGGTCTGATTGATCTAATACAAACTTAGGTTGCCAGAACCTCTGAATTCGAGTTGGGTGAGAGCAAGGTCTCAATTTTCTTTTGAAATAGAGCTTAGCCTTTCTAGGACTCGTCGCTAGTCCTCAAGTGTGAGTTTGATTGATCCTCCAAAAATAAAGATAGCCCTTAGGCCTTGTCAAATAGTCCCCGAGAAAGAGTTTTCTTGAACTCGAGCAATCTCCAACTAAGCAAAACTTTTCTTTGAACTTGATATCCCTAAGGTGTTATAGATAGTCCCTTGGCGAGGATATACTCGAACTTGGTTGGCCTTTGGGCTTAATAGTTGAGCGGGCATTTTTTCCAACTCGAAATAAAGATAGCCCTAACGCTTTATGAATAGTCCCTGAGTGAGAACTAGATCGAAGTCGGGTAGTCCTTAGGCTTGATAATCGAGTGAGCGTGTACTCGAACTTGAAATAAAGATAGCCCCGAGGCTTTATGAATTGTCTCTGAGTGAGAACTAGCTCGAAGTCGGGTAGCCCTTGGTCTTAGTAATTGATCGAGTGTTTGCTCGAGCTCGAACTAAAGATAGCCCTGAGGCTTTATGAATAGTCTCCGAGTGTGAATTGACTCGAAATTGGGTAGCCCTTGGGTTTGGTAATCGAGCGAGCATTTGCACGAACTCAAAATAAAGATAGCCCTCAAGCTTTATGAATAGTCCCTGAGTAAGAAATGGCTCGATGTTGGGTAGCCCTTGGGCTTAGCAATCAAGCGAGCATTTGCTCGAACTTGAAATAAAGATAGCCTTAAGGCTTTATGAATAGTCCCCAAGTGAGAACTTGAAATCGGGTAGCCCTTGGGCTTAGTAATCGAGCAAGCGTTTGCTCGAACTCGAAATAAAGATAGCCATAAGGCTTTATGAATAGATCATATCTTATAATTTGCCGATATTATTCCCGTAGAGTTCCTGGCATTCACTGAGAAATCGGATTCCACACGTAAGTGGTACACTTGTGCATTTGTCATTTTTAGTCATAGTGGAGGCAGGCTCTGTAAAGGCATTTTCTTTCTATTTCTGCAGTAATTTTCTATAAGAGGTCCCCGATCTGGTAGACTATACTCGAAAACTGGTAGCTCGCTCGACCTACGATGAGCGTAAGTGGCGAGGCTTGTCGAAAGGTAGACGGGAGGCAAAACACCATGGTACATGCTGTTTGATTTCTTAGAAATGTACTTTCTTTTATGCGTATTAACTCTGTCACCGCAGGCATTGGAGAAATTTTTGAGATGAGACCGTGCCCCCTCGGAGAGAAGGAAGTATCGTCGACTTCGGGGTCGAGGAATGATAATAAACAGAAGGAATTTTTGAAAGACGAGGGTGCTCATAGCGAGGGAAGCCCTGCTCAGAGGTTCAAAGGAGATGTATTGGCTGAGCTTGCAGCACCCGAGGCTTCTAGCCTCGGAAGAATGGCTCCTCCTTTGTCGCTGTATTCATTTCTCGTCGTAGGTACTTCGAGGGATAAACATTTTAAGCCTCCATCTCTTTCTCTCGTCGAAGGTACTTCGAGGGATACAAGTTTTCTGCCGCTGTCTTCATCTCCTGTTGAAGGTACTCGAGGGGTGTTCGAGGCCAGGGGCTGCCTAAATCAAGTGGGACCTCGAGCGACCATGTCCCCAGCGAGATCGATTCAACTTGGGCTGGTGAGACCAAGCTAGTAGATGTACACTCAACTTTTGAGGAGGCTCAGCGGCTCTATTTTGTGGTGAGTTTTGGTTGACTTTGTTAGGTTTTTTTGGTTTTGCATTTTGATTTTCTTACTGAGCTTCTTTTTATAGGCATTTGACAAGCTCAAGTTTGAGCTACTCCGTCGTGAAGATAGGTTGCGAAAAGCCGTAGATGGGGAGAAATACCTCAGGCTTATTTGTGATAAAAGGGAAAAGGAGTTGAGACACCTTCGTACGAGATGAATAAAATCCTTAACTCTGAAGGGTGCCTCGAGAGACAGGTTACCTTTGTTTCAAGGGGGTGCATGTTTTTTCTCCTATTTTTCGGAGATTAGTAATTTGCTACTTCAGTTGCAGAGTAAGACGGAGGACTTGGAACGCCTTTGGGGAAAAGTTGGTCAGGCCAAGTATGAGTGTAATGAGCTAAGGGCTCAAATAGATGCCTAAGTTGCATCCAAGAAGAATGCTTTGGCTAAGGATTCTTCCCTCAAAGTGGAACTCCAGAGTGCTCATGAAAATAGCTTGGTCCAGACGAGCAGGATTGTAAGGCTCGAGTTTGGCCTTTTGAAGATGAAGGCCAAGGTCATGGACGCCTGGGCGGAATTTTAAGGTCGATATGAAAGTGTCTATCTATTTCAAATATGCGGCTGAGGTTCGAGCAAAGTTGAGAGGGGCTTCCGATCGAGAGAGCAAAATCAATGAATATGCCCGATGCAAATCTCGTAGGGAAACCCTCAAAAAGATTCACACTAGGCTTCGATCTCTCGGAAGAGATAGAATAGGCTAAGGCAGATGAATACTATGCCAAGTACCTCATATCCGATGCTGAATATAATGAGGAAGAGGCCGATGGGACCACAGTCCCTGAGAGGAACGTATACTAGGCCTTTCCTTTCTGATTCTGTGTATAATGGTCTTAGAGAATATTGTAAATTAAGCTTTGTATTTTTTTAATATATACACATAAAAGGAAGCCTTTCGATTTTATCTTTTCATGAATTTCTCTTTGCTTGAGTATGTCTTTCTTTGTCTTGAATTTTGGCGTTTGCCGATGATTATCCAGATGAATTGTACTTCGAGGTAAAACCCTTAGGTTTTCAAATCGTCCCTAAGGTTTGTTGGGATGGCATGCAGGCTCTTACGCACTTTCCCTTAGGCGCTTTTTAGTTAATTGTTTCGGGCGAGCTTATAGACCCTTAGGTTTTTTAGTTTTAAGCTGGCCTTAGGCTCTTATACATTGGGTCGGCATGACCTCTAATATGGGTTGGCGCTTAGGCTCTTTTGCGTCGAATCGGTACGACCTCTAATATAGGCTGGCACTTAGGCTATTACGCGTTGGGTCGGCACAACCTATAATATGAGCTGGCTCATAGGATCTTATTCATTAGATCGGTACGATATCTAATATAGGCTTTATTTTTCCCCATTAAAGACTTTTTAAAGTTTTTGTGTTCGTCTGAATCTTTGCTGGTTTGATAAGAACCTTGATTATGAGCGTTATGTGACAATAAATGAGCACCTTGGGAGGTTTTGCTCGATAGCTGAATCATTTTGAAGCCTTTTCATTGTTTGGAGCTGACATGATCGAAGATATTTTTCTTATGCCGAAGGTAGCCTAATTAACCGGTTCTTTTCAAAGTATTTTTGAAGTAATTGAAGGCCTGTGATTTTATGGCGATAGTCAAGAATCCTTGAGTCTTGTTAGTTTGGATGGAGCCTTGTGACCGTAGTTATTTTGCTTGGCCGTAGCCTTTTATTCCCCGAGTGAGGTAGCCTCGGCGTCTATATCGAGGGTATACCTTTTTAAGAGCCTTACAAGTTTAAATATATAGCCTTAACTTTAAGATTAGGGTTATGCCTTTTGTAAGGTCTTATAAATTTGAACATGCCTTACTTGAGTTCTTACAGATAGGTTACTTGGCATAAGTATAATTCATGCCTTGTTTGAGGTCTTACAGATTTGGTATTGACATATGGAAGTCTTATGAGTTTGAGGTTTCCTCATAGAGGTCTTAAATTTTCTAGTATTGCCATATGGAAGGCTTTCGGGCTCAAGGTTGCCCGCTTGCGGTCTTATGACCTCGAGTTTTTGATAGCCCGATGGGGAGACAATCGGCGATAGTCCCCGATGCATCGAAAGCTTTTAGCTCTGGAGCTATTCCTTGTAAACTTGATTTTGCCTCATTTAGAGCTTATGAGCTCTAAGTTTTTAGTCCGACGGTCTTTTAGCTTCGAGTTTTTGGTGTCAATTCCTCAAGTGTCCGAGAAATTTCTGGCTCTGGGCCATTTCTTGTAAAAATAGCAAACTTCTGTGAAGCATTTTGATGGTAAAAGATTTTTCTTTGATTACTTGATACAAGTATGTATGTTTTCATCGTCGAGGGTTCAATTACTCTATGCAGACACAGTTCATTTGACTGATTGGCCCGATACATCATTTTTTCTATTGAGACCCTTTTTGGCTCGTCTTGATTTCTCTGGGGAGATGAACTCCCGGGGGATGCCCCCCAGCATTCAATGTTGATTGAAGAGAAGCCCTAAATACTTGTTAAGTTCTCCTTATGTATCATATAGATTACCTCGTTAAAAACATTGCTGGTAAAAACCTTTTTGGGATAAAATTTGATTGAAGGAAAAGAGCACAACGCATGCTTTTAAACCTAAGGTCTTCAAGCTGGAAGGTGCTTCGATTCTTCTAACCAGATGCCTGGTTAGTGTTAGATGTAAGTAAAAGGGAGACGATTATACCTTAGTGGTGATGGCGCTCGAGCCTCAATATACTTCAACTTCTTGCTCCAAGGACGCAGTATGGTCCTTCTCTTATTTACTCGGGTGCAGCCGAGAATGTAGCTTGTGATTTCTACTTTGTTGCTTGATTATACTTTGGCTCCTTCGATGTTGAAGGTGTCGATGATGGTTCCACATCGTTTACCGCGCACATCTCTTTGGTTGCATGCTTCTCCCTATATACCATTTTTATTTCGTCCTTTGTTGGAAACATCATCATTTGATAAAAGGTTGATGGTACTGCTCTCATGCAGTGTATCCATGACCTTCTGAGCAAGGCATTGTATATCATGTCTCCTTCGAAGACATGAAACTTGACATTTTGGGTTATGCCGATCACGTTGATCAGGAGGGAGATTTCCCCTTTCATCGTCTCGCTCACCATGGTGAATTCATTGAGGACTCGGGAGGCGGGTACGATCTGGTCAAGCAGTCCGCACTGCTCCACCACCCTTGACCTGATAATATTAGCCGAACTATCTGGTTCCACAAGAACACGTTCAATTTGAAATGTATTCACAAGAAAATAAATGACCAATGCATCGTTATGAGGTTGAGATAGGGCCTCGATGTCTTCTTCACTGAATATGAGAGCATCCTCGGGTTTTTACCTCGAGTTCGTTTTTTCCTAGTGATGGATATTTTTGTACGTTTGACAATAGGTTCGTATGGGGTGTTGATCCCCCCAACGATCATGTGGATGACATGTTGTGGATATTCCGTTTTCTTTTTTGTGTTCGCCTATCTTTCCCGAAATTGATTTTTGGCTCGGTCGCTTAGGAACTCTCGGAGGATCCCTTTGTTGATTAGTTAGGCTATTTCTTCTCGGAGCTATCTACAGTCTTTGGTCCTATGACCGTGTGTGCCGTGATAATCGCACACCATGTTAGGTTTCCTTTGCGACGAATCTGATAGTATGGCTTTTGGCCACCTAGTGTCTTTGATTTATGGTTGATACAATGTTGAAAATGTCAATGTTGTAGTTATACTCAGATAATCGAGGTGCGTGTATCGGTCCTGTTTATCTATCAAATCTAGCTCTGCTCACGAGTCCGTTGTGGGGTATGTTACGCCTCGAGGCGTTTCTTCTATCTTTAGTATATGGTTAGTATTTACTTGTTTGGATTTGTCTCCTTTGTCTGAAGCCTTCTAGGATATTCCGAGCTCAAAGGGGCTTCTAGTTGGTCATCTTCGACCCTGATCTTTGCTTGATATCGGTTGTGGATGTCCGACCAAGTCATGGCGGGATACTCAACAAATTCTGTTTATGTTGTCATGATGCTATCGAAATTCACTTGTTCAAACCTTGGGTGAAATATTGGACAACCCAATCATCGGTGACCAAGGGCAGGTCCAGGAGTTTCATCTAGAACCGAGATACGAATTTTCTTAGCATTTTGTTATCCTTTTGTCTCACTTTAAAGAGGTCCGATTTCCTAGTCACGACCTTGATGGTACCAGCGTGTGCCTTTGTAAAAGACTTTGCCAACATGGAAAATTAATCTATTGAATTTGGGGCTAGGTTGTGATACCATATCATGGCCCATTTGGAAAGTGTTTCTCTAAATCTCTTCAATAAGACAGATTCAATCACGTCGTCCTTCAGGTCATTCCCTATTATAGCACAAGTGTAAGTAGTGATGTGCTCATTGGGGTCCGAGGTTCCATTATACTTCGAGAGATCAGACATTCTGAATTTCTTTGGGATGGGCTTTGTAGCAGTATTTGATGGAATGGCTTTTGAACAAATTTCTTTGAATCAATACCCTTGAGAATCGGGGGTGCGCCCGAAATCTGATCGACCCTTAAATCGTAGGTTTCCACTTTTTTGTCATTAGGTTCTATGTTCTTTTCGCCCTATTCAATACTTTTTGTGAGGTCCTCGACCATCTTTATAATAGCGGGGTCGGCTGCTGAACCGTTGTTGCTCTATCTTTCCGGTACTTGTTTTGCCCGATGAGCCATTTCCAGTGTTTTTGTGCTTGGAGTTTTTTGGTGGCTTTGCAGTTGAGCAATCGCCGACTGTTGTGCCTATCTCAAAAAACACGTGAAGGCTAACCTCTTGTCCCTCCCGAGCTGGGTTTTCTGAGCTTCTTGTTGCTTTTCTTGGCGTATACTCACATTAGTGTGTGAGCTTATATCGACGTGTGAGGCATTGCGTGAGACCACATCCACGGGGATCGGCTCTAATGTATCCTCATGGTTTTGTAGTGGTACACCGATGCCTGGAACAACTACACCATTCTCTCCATGGTCCTCAAGACCGTTGTCTTCATGTGCATTCACTGAGTTCAAAGATTCTTGAGCAAGAAAAGGAGTGAAGGATAAACTTGTGTTTTCAATAAACCATCACGAAAACAATCACCATTAATTTTAGACCCACAGTGGGCACCAAACTGTTTACTTTAAAAATGGTAATTACAATTAGATTTGATATAGTGGTTCTAAAAAATACATAATTTATTGTTATTCAAACCGAACGGCTGCGAATTCGGGTCTCGAAGTGGCCTAAGTTGGGCTTCGATGTCGAGCTAGACGAGCTTGATTGGAAGTGATCGATGATGTACTAACAATTTCGAGGGCCTCAATAATGGCTCTTTATGATCAATGATGAAAAATAAATTAAGAACAAGCAATGAGACACAATAAATGTAAGTAATAATTCAAAGGAAAGAGCATAGAATGTTTTTGTTCTTGTATTGAATATCATGTGTCTTTACAAAATGACAAGGGTCCCCTTTATATAGGAGGGGGGAATCCCAACATAGTACATGTGCATTTATTACAAAGATATGCATCTGGTACATCTATTGATGTCACGGTACAGACTTGTACTATCCTTGGGTCTTGGTCAACTTTAACCATGTGCCTTGGGAATTTTTCGTTTTTCCATCATAGCCTTCGATTTGCACTACCCCGAGGTTGAACAGAAGGGACCCTCGGGGTCAATATTCAGGCTGTCTCTCGAGCCTTCTGGAGACGGGCTATGGAGTGCCATAGTGATGATAAAATCGGATTCTCCAATTTTAGCTGTTTACAAGTAAGTATCTTGATTAACCTTGATGAAATAGTAACGAGGTTTCTAAGTTAAAAGATACTCACTTTATAAACTTGTGCAAGTAATAGGTAGGAAAGCAAAACTAGAGAACTCACAAATAATGATGAAGAATCAAATAAAAGAAATGACATGCATATTCATTCTCAATAAATTTAGTATGTGATAAAGAAACGATAATCATAAAATAACATAAGCTATATACATAAATCCACATAACAAAAGTAATGTGTTATAAAGATATCAATCAGTCGCACATCAATACTTTTGTCCGTTTAAAAAATCTAAAGAGCTTCTGCTTATCTCTACTCTCTCTCTCTCTCTAGAACATGATAGTGAAGTTACCGTGTTCAGCCATAAAAAATGGTTAGAGGAAGGCCGGCGAAGAAGCAACACAACATAACAGTAGTGGCTATCGAGGGAATTATCAAAAGGATAGGTATAGGAGCTGCATGCAAGGAAGGAAAAGGAACAGAAGAGGAATTAGACTGGCCAAATTTGACAAATCAGAGTGGACCTAACACACCAACCTCTGGTACAATTGTAAGTGGAACTATGCACATGAGCAACAATCAGATCAGAGGAACTCCTTAACCTATGGCGCCGGTACATGCGTGTGGAGATCAACTTCAGAAACAAATTGAGCAAAGGAAATCTAGTTGGAAACAATCGATTTGGATAGCGAGGTATGAATCTCAATTTGTTGCTCCAATTGTGAAAAATGGGGAAACAATTGTTGAACTAGCAAAAAATGAAGTGGAGAAGGAAATAGAGAAATGGCGAATTGCTATGATATTATATGTAGTAGGCAACACACCTACTATTGGAGCTCTGGAGAGATTTGTGGCTAGTCAATGGAACTTTGTAGCTAAATCGATGTTATACTACCATAACGAAAGATACTTTGTAATTAAATTCACTAATAAGGAGGATAGGGATGCAATTATGTTTTCAGGTCCTCACACGATTGGTAACAAACCTATAATCACTAAAGTCTAGACGGCTGGGTTTAATTTTAAGGATGAAATACTGAAAAACATTCCATTGTGGGTAACATTGCCAAATTTGCCATTGAATTGCTGGAGTGCTAATTCATTAAGCAGGATAGGGAGTGGGCTAGGGGTGCCACTATATGCGGATGAATGTATAACAAGAATAGAGATAATATCATATGCCAAATTTTTAATAGAAATGGATGTATCAGTGCCACTACCTGATGCTATAATGGTACATGATCCAAATGGAAGGAAATTTAGACAACGAGTGGAGTATATATGGAAGCTAGACTATTGTGGAAAGTGTTTGATGATCGGCCATAGACGCAATGAACTAAGGGATTAGGAAAATGCAAAAAAACAAGGAACAATTTGCAGAAGAAGATATGGCAAATAAAAGGGAAAAGAGGGCAAATGCAGGAAAAAATAGAAGGGAAAACAACCAACACTGAAAGCCAAATAATAGCATGAGACAATGGAGGATGGAAGCAAGTAAAAGGAAAATTTGCAGCAAAACCAACACATGTAACATCTAAAGGAAGGATGAGTATAAAAAATGATTTTAATGTACTCAATCAAAATGAACAGGAAAAGCAGCCTGATCAATGTAGAACAATGGAACAAGGCCAGTGCAGCAGGAGTGAAGGTATAGGGGTAATGCAAAACATACTCAACCAGAAATGAAATTAGTAGCTTGGAATATCAGAGGTCTTAGTAAGAGCTTCAAGCAAAAGGAGTTAATTAGATTTATTAATACAAATAAAGTTAGCCTTATGGCTATATATGAACGTAGGACAAATGAAGAAAAAGGCATGCAGATTATGAAAAAGATAGCACCAAGCTGGAGATACAGTGCATATTATGATAGAAAAGGGAAGGGGAGAATATGGGTGATGTGGGATCCAAACAATATCCAATTCAATGAAATGTGGAAAAGTAGTCAACTGATTTATGAGAAGGTGAACATTGGTAATGGCAGGATTCAATTCTACTTTACAGCTGTGTATGGTCTTCATACAGTTGAAGATAGGAAATTACTATGGCAGGAATTGGAAGTGATAAAAAATGGAATTGATGGAGCATGGATAGCAATGGGGGATTATAATGCAGTGATGGGAGTGGAGGACATGAAAAGTGAACATCCAGTACAGGAAGTAGAAATAAGGGATTTTAGGGACTTCATGTTAAACAATGGCATGAATGAACTAAAATATATAGGCAGGAAATTCACATGGATAAATAACCATGTGTGGAGTAAATAGTCAATGTTGAATAGATGACAATAATGAACCAAATAGAAGTGGTGGTGACGGAACCATTCATATCTGATCATACTTCTCTTTGTTTACAATTTGAGGAAACAGATAAAAATGGTCCAAAACCAAACAGATTCTACAACTATGTTGCTAAGCACCCAGAATTCCTAAAAGTGGTAGACAAATCATGGAGCACAATTACTAGAGGGGAAGGAATAGAAACAGTATGGAAGAAACTTAAAGTAGTGAAGATAGAACTGAAGACAATGCATACAGAGGGATTCAAAAAAGTCAGAGAAACAGTCCAAACAACTAGAAAACAACTGTAGGAAACACAAGAGAAGATGCACGATCCAAATCATCCAACAGATCTATTTGATACTGAGAAGGAACTTAAGAGAAAACCTGGAGAAATGGGTAATGATAGAGGATAGCATTTTGATGCAAAAATCAAGAACAAAATAGCTGAAACTTGGGGATTCTAACAGTGCTTACTTTTATGCCTGTATGAAGAGTAGGACTTCTACAAACCAGATTAAAAGCCTAATGAGTCAGCATGGAAAGCTACTGCAGAATGATCAAGAGGTGGAGGAGGAAGTGGTGGGATTCTATAAAAAATTGCTTGGAAATTCTGATGAACAATTCCAACTGATCAACCCAACAATCATGGAGAATGGAAAATACTGACAAGAAGCCAACAGATGAAGCTAATTGATCCAATATCCACAAAAGAGAACCATAAAGCAGTGAAGAACATAGATGTAGTCAATGCATGTTTCTTCAAGAAAGCATGGCCAATAGTAGGAGAAGAAATAATTCAAGCAACAAAATAGTTTTTTGATACAAGAGAGATCTACAAACCAATAAACTGCACTGCTGTGACTTTGATCCCAAAAGTGAAGAGTCCAACTTCAATAAAGGAATATAGGCCCATATCATGCTGTACTGTACTATACAATGTGATATCCAAGATAATAACTACAAGACTTCAACTAGTTATGGACAACCTCATTGATATAAGTCAGGATGCATCTGTACCAGGAAGAGTTATATCTGATAATATCATTCTCAGTTATGAATTAGTAAAGGAATATGGAAGGAAGGGAATTACTCCAAGATGTATGATCAAACTAGATATGCAAAAGGCCTATGACTCTCTAGTGTGGGGCTTCCTAAAATAGGTCTTGATAGCATTGAGTTTCCCTGAAAGATTTACTCAGTTATTCATGAAGTGTCTAATTATTGTTTCATACTCTATACAAATAAATAGCAGGCCTACTTATCCATTCCCAGCAAGAAAAGGACTAAGGCAAGGGGATCCACTATCCCCATTCTTGTTTGTTTTAGCCATGGAGTACCTAAGAAGACTACTCAGATCTTTGAAGAATCAACCAGACTTTAACTATCACCCGAGGTGTGAGAAGTTGCAAATTATTCAGTTAGGCTTTACTGATGATTTGTTGCTATTCTGTAGAGGAGATGAAGTATCCATTCAGATGTTATACAATTGCTTCCAGGAATTTTCAAAGGTGTCAGATATGAAGGCAAATAAAAACAAGAACTCTATATACTTTGGAGGTGTGAGCACAACTATATAGCAAAATATCATGGAGAAGTTAGGGTTTACAAAAGGAGAACTGCCTATAAAATATCTAGGAGTCCCATTAAGTACAAAAAGAATGTCAATCATACAATTCCAACCACTACTTGATAAGATGCTTGGTAGGATTACATCATGGACTGCAAAATTTCTCTCATATGCTGGCAGGATTCAGTTGATTAAGAGTGTACTGCTATCAATCTAGATATATTGGTCTCAATTATTTGTTTTTCCAAAGAAGTTGATTCATTATATTGAAGCTATGTGTAGGAAGTTCTTGTGGACTTGGGGGATTGATTTAACAAAAAAAGCCCTAGTGGCATGGGAAAAATTTTGTCAACCAAAGGCAAATGAAGGCTAGAACTTGCTGGATATTGAACTATGGAACAAAGCAGTTATATGTAAACTACTATGGAATGTAGCTCAAAAGAAGGACAAACTTTGGATGCAGTGGATTCATACTTACTACGGGAAAAGCAAAACTATAAACTATATTGAAGCTAATCAGGTTTCATGGTTAGTAAAGAAGATACTGAATGCTAAGTAATACATGATAGAGGTAGGGATCAATTTGGAAGAACTACTTGAGAAGAAGCACCTACCATCAGCAGCATATACAAGATGTTAAGGAAGGATCACCAGAAGGTTCACTGGAGAAAGCTGGTATGTAATAATGGAGGAATGCCAAAGTGGATCTTTATACTGTACATGACTAAATTGGGAAAACTCAGTACCAAGGACAGATTAGCAAGATGGGGAGTAATAAATGAAACACTATGTCCTATGTGCAAAATGGAAAAGGAAAGGATGGAGCACATGTTCTTCAAATGTTCATTTACAGCAGGGATATGTAGTAAGATACTGCAGTGGATGGGGATCATCAGGCAACCGATGGAATGGAATCAAGAAGTAGATCGGGCATACAGCAATACAAAGAGCAGACCAGCAAACTCTGAAATCTGTAGAATAACATTAGCAAGATGTGTATACCAGGTGTGGCAGGAGAGAAACTACAGAATTTTTCAAGCTAAACAAAAACTAGAGGGACTACTGATCAAGCAAACTATACAAATGATATATCGAAGGGGCTATACGATGCCAAGACTACGAAGAAGACTTGAAGAGCTGAACTTTTATCGATAAGGGATGATGAATACTAACAATGTAAAATAGAATAGTGAATAGATAATCAGTAAGAAGAATATATGTTACATTTGATGGAACTTACGTCTGGGAGAATGTCCAGACTTAGTTTGCTTTGTTTTGAGCTGCAATTTCTTACTTTGGCAATAAAATATGATAATTACCACACAAAAAAAACACTTTTGTCCGTTTATATCATCTTCACCAAACACATGTATATATGTCAAATAAAATGGCACAAAATACCCTTCATGCATTTATCTTATCCTCACTACATGTATAACAACACCAAATAAGGTACAATACATATAGCTAACAGAAATAATAAGGTAGAAGTTATATGTCTTGACCTAAAATCCTAACTAAATGGGACCGTGATGATTCCAAACGTTTCTTCCTAGGAAAGCCAATGTATTATTAGAAAATACAAAAAAAACTGTAATAATTTATTGGCCGCGGGATAATAACATAGTGTAAAAACAATCCGAAGATAAACATAATAAGTGTAATACCAACATCTAACGTAAAGTATCCCAAGACGTGGAGTCACAAGTACATGAGCTTCTAGAGTTTACTAGATACATTATCTTGAAGGAAAATATGACACTATCTAAAAAAATAGAAACATTACAAGGGAAATGAAGATGACTCTAAGGCCTGCGAACGGAATGCAGCTCTACCTCAAATTACTTGACTGGTGTCCTCTAAGTACCTCTCGAAATATCACTGGTACCAATGTTCTGATCTACACAAGAAGTGCAAAAGTATCGAATGAGTACAATCGACCTAATGTACTCAATAGGTGTCGAGCGTAACCCCAACGGGGTAGTGACTATACTAAGACAAGACACCTACAATAAATATGTGCAGTTTAATATAAATAAATAATAAAATAACAAGTAAAATATTAAGTGTTACAATAGGATAATAACATGCAAAAAGAGTAACAAATACATAAGTAAAAGGGCTAAAATGTGAAAATAAAATAAGGTGTCACTGTGTAAGCCTCAACTCGTAGTTTTACAACAACTCTGAGCAACCTTTCAAAAGTAAATAATAAAGCCACAAATCCAAGTTCACATTCCAAATATCAAAGTAAAGATAGAGGAGACTCAGGATCCTATGCAAACTGTAACGACCCGATCGGTCGTTTTAGAAAATTACGCCCCAATCCCCAATTTAACTGTTCCCCTAAGTTCATTTCTGCTATTGTGGTTTGCCGGGAGAGTCGGTTCTGAAATTTGGAGCATTTTGGGATACTTAGTCCCTAAATGAGAGCTTTAAAGCTAGAAAATGGTCCGTAGCCGGAACAGTGTTAAGACGATCTCGGAACGGAAATTTGATGGTTCCATTAGCTCCGTTAGGTGATTTCGGGGTTGGGAGCGCATTCGGAATGTATTTTGGAGGTCCGTAGCTCAATTAGGCTTGAAATGCCGAAGGTTGAAATTTTGGCGAATCCGAACGATAGGTGAGATTTTGATCCGGGGGTCGGAATGGAATTCCGATAATTTCTGTAGCTTCGTTATGTGATTTTGGATATGTCCGCAAATTTTCGGGTCATTTGGACGTCGTTTGGTTGGGTTTTGGATCGAATGTTAGTTTTTGAAAGTTTTGAAGAAACTTAGGCTTGAATCCGTGTGTAATTGGTGATTTTGATGTTTAGGATGGTGTTTTTATGATTGGAATAAGTTCGTATCATGTTTTGGAGTATGTTGGTGGTTTTCGCCCGGGGGCCTCGGGAGGATTTCGGACCATTGATCGGGCATTTTGAACTTGGAAAAAGGCCTGCTGTAAATTGCAGGTTACTGCCCAGGCATTAAGCCTTCGCGTTCGCGTGGCATGGGCAGCAGTGCAGTCGAAATTTGACCTACGCGTTCGCGAGGCACGTGCCGCGTTCGCGTAGGCCTGGTCAGGTTGGTCATCGCGGTCGCGTAGGGTAGATTGCGTTCGCGTAGTTATGGCCTGGGACGTATCGCGTTCGCGTCCAGGTGGACCGCGTCCGCGAAGAGTAAAGTGGGCGGCTTGGGATTTTATTCATCGCGAACGCGTGTGGAGAGCCGCGTTCGCGAGGGGTCGGTTTGGCAATACATCACGGACGCGTGGGATGGCGTCGCGTTCGCGAAGAAGAAGCTGGGCGAGTCATCGCGGACGCGTGAAGCTCATCGCGAACGCGATGAGCAATGGGGTATGGCAGTGAGCTTAAGTTCAGAACATAACACCCGCGACCCCCATACACAAAAATGCCATTTTTGAGCTCCAAGAGAGGATTTCGAAGGGGAAACGCTGGGATATCATCGGGAAATCATCGGGGGTAAGTTTCTTGACCTTAATTCGTTGGTTTATCATGAAATCCATGATTATTTCACCGAAATTGGAAGATTAAAGGTGGGTTTGAGCCCTAGGCCTAAATGTTAGAAAATCTTTGATTTGAATGGGCAAACGGAGTCCAATTTCGATAAATTTTATATGCCTAGACTCGTATTGAGATAAGGAACCCGAATATATAATTTTCGTGATTTTTCGATAAGCGTACCGAAAGTCGAGTTTTGGCAACTTGTGGGTTTTGGTGTATTTTGAGTTGTTTTGATTGGGTAATGCCCAATTGGCCTATTTTGATGTGATTCTATTGATTTTTATCGGATACTACACTTGTGGAGGCCGACATTCGCGGCAAGAGGGTTATTTCTTAGCGGTTTTGTACCGGAATTGAGGTAAGTGGCTTGTCTAACCTCGTGTGGGGGACTTTCACCCCTAGGATATTATGTGATACTTTAAATGCCTTGTACGCGAGGTGACGGGCGTGTACATGCGCTGGTTGTTGAACACATACTCTACTTAAAAATGTTCGATGAGTGATATTCCTGTTTTTAGCTGTTAAATTCGATATATCTACCCGGTAGTAGTTAGAAAAGCATGATTAGGTAGTGTTAAACTGTCTAGTTGCCTAATTGTCTTACTTGAGTTTTCTTGGTAATCGCTGGCGCTGTCTATCGGCGAAGTTATAGTTAAGCATATTATATTCCCGAGATCCTGAGATTATTGAAATGTGGACTACGGGTTCGATTCCCGAGATCCCGAGATTATTGAAATGTGGACTACGGGTTCGATTCCCGAGATCCCGAGATTATTGAAATGTGGACTACGGGTTCGATTCCCGAGATCCCTGAGATTTATTGAAATGTGGACTACGGGTTCGATTCCCGAGATCCCGAGATTTATTGAAATGTGGACTACGGGTTCGTTTCCCGAGATCCTGAATTATTGGTAGGGACTGCGGGTTCGATTCCCGGAGATCCTGAGTTATTGAGATATTATTGAGACATGGGCTGCGGGTTCGATTCCCGGAGACCCGGAGGTACTGAGAATGGGACTGTGGGTTCAATTCCCACAGGTCCTGGATTTGTTTTATTGAGTTGGTTATTTGTTGTTAGCTTAATTGTAGACAGTTGCAGTAATCATCTTATTGTTGTTATTTCGGAAATTATTATCATTTAAACTGTTATTTTTGTTATCATCATTATATTATTGTTTCTCGGTAGGGCCCTGACCTTCCTCGTCACTACTCCATCGAGGTTAGGCTTGGCACTTACTGAGTACCGCCGTGGTGTACTCATGCTACTCTTCTGCACACTTTTGTTGTGCAGATCCAGGTACATCAGAGCAGGCTCGTACTAGGTGATTTCGCAGCTTTCTGGGAGACTTCGAGGTATGATCTGCTACGTCCGCGGATCCGGAGGCTTTCCTTCTATTCTAATAGTACTAGTTAACATTTTTCCTTCATTTCGTTGTTAGACACTCTTTACACATAGAGCCACAGTTGTATATTCTCTTTTAGTCTGTGTTACCGTGGGGTTCCGGATCTTGGTAGTGTTTTATTTATTGTGTGACGGATGTATGTGCCAAGCGGCACGGATTACATATCTTGTATGCTATTTTCCGCTGTTTCTTATTTAAGTATTTATAACCTGTATATTCCGCAACGTGTTAGGCTTACCTAGTCGTGGGGACCGGGTGCCATCACGACATGTTCACAATTGGTGAACTAGGGTCGTGACAAGTTGGTATCAGAGCTCTAGGTTCATAGGAGTCACGGGACACAGACCGGTTACTTAGAGTCTCGCTGATCGATACGGAGACGTATGTATTTATCTACGAGGGGCTATGTAACTGTTTAG
The DNA here is from genome assembly GCA_032618575.1 of Nicotiana noctiflora. NCBI lineage: Eukaryota > Viridiplantae > Streptophyta > Magnoliopsida > Solanales > Solanaceae > Nicotiana > Nicotiana noctiflora. The sequence continues at coordinate 39,760 of JASVEL010001617.1, forward strand.
GAAACTCTTCATTTCTTTTGGATTCCTTGTCGTGCGACATTTTTGGCATCAAAAATCTAAACTACTGCTTTCTATTCTCTCACAGATGGTGAGGACACGAGCTAACCGCGATGATCAAGTACCCGCGCCCCCTGTTGCTGCCGTCAGAGGCCGGGGCCGAGGTAGAGGACGAGGACGCGCCCGAGGTGCAGCCACAGCACCCGCGCGCGCTGCCGCTGAGGTGCCACAGGTAGACCAGGTTGGAGCACAGGCACCTGGTACACCGACTACAGCTGCTACTACTCCAGCACTATAGGAGACCCTGGCCCAGTTCATGAGTATGTATACCACTTTAGCTCAGGCAGGACTGCTTCCTCTCATCGCAGCTACATCCCAGGCCGGGGGAGGGGCCCAGACTCCCACAGCCGATACACCTGAGCAGCGTGTGCCAGTGGGACAGGTTCCAGAGGTTTTGGTTATGCCTCCTGCCGCCCCAGCACAGCCCGGAGGTGGACCAGCTGCCTCTGAGGACGAGCAGCGTAGATTGGAGAGGTTCAAGAAATATGACCCTCCAGTGTTCAGTGGTTTGGCTTCAGATGATGCATTGGGTTTTCTAGAGGAGTGTCATCGTATTCTTCGTACTATGGGGATTGTGGAGACCAGCGGGGTTTCCTTCACTGCTTTTCAGTTTCGTGGGGCCGCTTATGATTGATGGCGCACGTATGAGTTGGATAGTCCGGAGGAGTATGCTTCATTAACCTGGATGCAGTTTTCAGATCTGTTTTTGAGGGAGTTTGTTCCCCAGAGCCTTAGGGATTCTTGGCGCTCGGAGTTTGAGCGACTGCGACAGGGCTCCATGTTAGTATCGGAGTATGCTATCAGTTTTACCCGCCTAGCCAGGCATGCGCCGGCTTTGGTAGCCACGGTTCGGGAGAGAGTGCGGAGATTTATTGAGGGCCTTGTTCCGCCTATCCGATCCGGCATGGCCAGAGAGCTTGAGACAGATATATCTTATCAGCAGGCAGTTAGCATTGCCAAGAGGATCGAGAGTATGCTCCCTAGAGAGCGGAGAGAGAGAGGCCGAGAGGTCTCGTGAGTCGGGCCATTTCTCTGGTGCTCGCACTTCATCAGCCGATCGTTTTGGCAGGGGTTATTCCGGCCGACCAGTTCACTCAGCATTGCCCGCAGCCGGTAGTACTCCAGGTCTTCCAGCACCTCAGGAGCCTTATTATGCTCCCCCAGTTTCCAGTGCTCCTCCTGCGCGGGGTCCTTCCAGGGGTCAGACTAGTGGGGGTGAGGCCGGTCAGTCACCGCCACCGTGTCCTCCTAGAGCTTGTTTTGAGTGCGGGGATACTCGCCACCTGGTTAGGGAGTGCCCCGGGCGCAAGAGAGGAGCCCCTCATCAGTCATCACAGCATCCGCGTAGTTCTCAGGGCCAGCAGGCTATCATTCCAGCCCCAGCTGCCACTCCACCTGCCCAGCCAGCCAGGGGCGGGGGTCAGAGTTCCAGAGGCCGCCCTCGAGAGGGGGGACAGGCCAGATTCTATGCTATTCCTGATCGCACTGCGGCTATTGCATCTGATTCTGTTATCACAGGTATTATTCTGGTTAGTCACGGGGAGGCATCGGTTCTATTCGACCCTGGTTCCACTTTTTCATATGTGTCTTCTTACTTTGCTTCTCACCTGGGTGTGCCTCGGGATTCTTTGAGTGCCCCCATTTATGTTTCCACTCCGGTGGGTGATTCTTTGGTCGTGGACCGTGTATATCGGTCGTGTTTGGTTACCATTTGTGATTTTGAGACCAGAGCGGATCTATTGTTGCTCGGGATGGTCAATTTTGATATTATTCCGGGCATGGACTGGTTGTCGCCCCATTATTCTATTCTTGATTGTCACGCCAAGACCGTGACGCTGGCTATGCCAGGCATTCCACGTATTGAGTGGAGTGGTACTCTAGATCACACCCCTAGCCGTGTTATTTCCTTTCTCAAAGCTCAGCGTATGGTTGAGAAGGGATGTGCTGCTTATCTAGCCTATGTGCGGGACGTCAGTATTGACACTCCCTCTATTGATTCTGTTCATGTGGTACGTGACTTTGCTGATGTATTTCCAGCTGATCTCCCGGGCATGCCGCCCGACAGAGATATTGACTTTGCTATTGACTTGTTACCGGGCACTCAGCCCATTTCTATTCCACCGTACCGTATGGCTCCTCCTGAGTTGAAGGAGTTGAAGGATCAGTTACAGGAGTCATTGGGCAAGGGTTTTATTCGACCCAGTGTTTCGCCTTGGGGTGCTCCTGTATTGTTTGTGAAGAAAAATGACGATTCTATGCGTATGTGTATTGACTATCGTCAGCTGAACAAGGTTACAGTGAAGAACCGGTATCCTTTGCCCCTTATTGATGATTTATTTGACCAGCTACAGGGCGCACAGGTGTTTTCAAAGATTGATTTGCGCTCTGGATATCACCAGCTGAAGATTCGGGAGCCAGATATCCCGAAGACTGCCTTCAGGACCCGGTATGGTCACTATGAGTTCCTCGTGATGTCTTTTGGGTCGACTAATGCCCCAGCAGCATTTATGCATTTGATGCACAGTGTGTTCAGGCCTTATCTGGACTCGTTCGTGATTGTCTTCATTGATGATATTCTAGTATATTCCCGGAGCCGGGAAGAGCACGAGCAGCATTTGAGGATAGTGCTTCAGATTCTGAGGGAGAAGCAGCTTTATGCCAAGTTCTCTAAATGTGAATTCTGGTTGAGTTCGGTGGCATTTTTGGGCCACGTGGTGTCGAGTGATGGTATTCGAGTAGATCCGAGGAAGGTGGAGGCCGTGCAGAGTTGGCCCAGACCCTCCTCCGCTACTGAGATTCGCAGTTTCCTTGGTTTGGTGGGCTATTACCGTCGTTTTGTAGAGGGGTTCTCTTCGATTGCAGCACCTATGACTAGATTGACCCAAAAGGGTGCCCCTTTTCAGTGGACAGACGAGTGTGAGGCGAGCTTTCAGAAGCTCAAGACAGCTTTGACTTCGGCCCCTATATTGATGTTGCCTACGGGTTCGGGGTCCTATACTGTATATTGTGATGCCTCACGAGTTGGACTCGGTGCGGTATTGATGCAGGACGGTAGGGTGATTGCCTACGCGTCGAGACAGCTGAAGGTGCATGAGAAGAATTACCCTGTTCATGATTTGGAGCTAGCTGCCATTGTTCACGCCTTGAAAATTTGGCGTCATTATTTATATGGGGTCCCTTGTGAGATCTACACTGATCACCGGAGCTTGCAGCACTTGCTTAAGCAGAAGGACCTGAATATGCGTCAGAGGAGATGGTTGGAGCTACTAAAGGACTATGATATTACTATTCTCTATCATCCGGGCAAGGCTAATGTGGTTGCCGATGCCTTGAGTCGTCGAGCAGAGAGTTTGGGGAGTTTAGCACATCTACCAGTTTCAGAGAGGCCTATGGCGATGGATGTTCAGGCTTTAGCCAGACAGTTTGTTAGACTGGATCTTTCGGAGCCCAGCCGGATTACGGCATGTGTGGTTTCTCGGTCTTCTCTATTTGACCGCATCAGGGAGCGTCAGTTCGACGACCCTCATTTGCTTGTCCTTCAGGATAGAGTTCGGCGTGGTGATGCTCGAGATGTTACCATCGGGGATGATGGAGTTATGAGGATGCAAGGGCGTATCTGTGTGCCTAATGTGGATGATCTTCGAGAGCTGATTCTAGCAGAGGCCCATAGCTCGCGGTATTCCATCCATCCGGGAGCCGCGAAGATGTATCAGGACTTGAAACAGCATTACTGGTGGAGGCGGATGAAGAGGGATATAGTTGATTATGTTTCTAGATGCCTCAATTGCCAGCAGGTGAAGTATGAGCATCAGCGTCCGGGTGGATTGATGCAGCAGATTGAGATTCCCGAGTGGAAATGGGAGCGCATTACCATGGACTTTGTATCTGGACTTCCACGGACGGTTAGGAAGTTTGATTCCATTTGGGTCATTGTGGATCGGCTGACCAAGTCCGCCCATTTTATATCGGTGAGCACTACATATTCATCGGAGCGACTGGCGGAGATCTATATCAGGGAGGTAGTTCGGCTGCATGGTATTCCAGTTTCCATCATTTCAGATAGAGGCACTCAGTTCACTTCACGGTTCTGGAGAGCTGTACAGCAGGAGTTAGGTACTCGGGTGGAGCTGAGCACAGCATTTCACCCCCAGACCGATGGGCAGTCCGAGCGCACTATTCAGATTTTGGAGGATATGCTCCGTGCGTGCGTGATTGAGTTTGGAGGTTCATGGGATCACTTGTTGCCACTGGCGGAGTTTGCTTATAACAACAGCTACCAGTCTAGTATTCAGATGGCACCGTATGAGGCCCTATATGGTAGGAGGTGCAGGTCTCCCGTGGGTTGGTTCGAGCCGGGCGAGGCCAGGTTGCTAGGTACTGATATGGTTCAGGAGGCTATGGACAAGGTCAAGGTGATTCAGGACAGACTTCGTGCAGCTCAGTCTAGACAGAAGAGTTATGCGGATAAGAAGGTTCGCAACGTGGCTTTTATGGTTGGCGAGCGGGTTCTACTTCGAGTCTCGCCCGTGAAGGGCGTTATGAGGTTTGGGAAGAAAGGAAAGCTGAGCCCTAGATTTATTGGCCCTTTTGAGATTTTGAGGCATGTTGGGGAGGTTGCTTATGAGTTGGCCTTACCTCCCAGCCTAGCCGGAGTTCACCCCGTATTTCATGTCTCCATGCTCCGGAGATACCATGGTGACCCGTCGCATGTGTTGGATTTTACATCTGTTCAGCTAGACAAGGATCTGTCTTATGTTGAGGAGCCAGTAGCCATTCTAGACAGACAAGTCAGAAAGCTAAGGTCAAAGAACATCGCTTCGGTAAAGGTTCAGTGGCGGGGCCAGCCGGTCGAGGAGGCGACTTGGGAGACCGAGCAGGATATGCGCAGCCAGTACCCTCATCTTTTCACTACTCCAGGTATGTTTTCTATGCTCGTTCGAGGACGAACGAATCTTTAAGTGTGGGAAGATGTAACGACCCGACCAGTCGTTTTAGAAAATTACGCCCCAATCCCCAATTTAACTGTTCCCCTAAGTTCATTTCTGCTATTGTGGTTTGCCGAGAGAGTCGGTTCTGAAATTTGGAGCATTTTGGGACACTTCGTCCCTAAATGAGAGCTTTAAAGCTAGAAAATGGTCCATAGCCGGAACAGTGTTAAGACGATCTCGAAACGGAAATCCGATGGTTCCAATAGCTCCGTTAGGTGATTTCGGGGTTGGGAGTGCGTTCGGAATGTATTTTGGAGGTCCTTAGCTCAATTAGGCTTGAAATGCCGAAGGTTGAAATTTTGGCGAATTCGAACGATAGGTGAGATTTTGATCCGGGGGTCGAGATGGAATTCCGACAATTTTTGTAGCTTCGTTATGTGATTTTGAATATGTCCGCACATTTTCAGGTCATTCGGACGTCGTTTGATCGGGTTTTGGATTGAATGTTAGTTTTGAAAGTTTTGAAGAAACTTAGGCTTGAATCCGTGTGTAATTGGTGATTTTGATGTTTATGATGGTGTTTTTATGATTGGAACAAGTTCGTATCGTGTTTTGGAGTATGTTGGTGGTTTTCGTTGGGGTCCCGGGGGCCTCGGGAGGATTTCGGACCATTGATCGGGCATTTTGAACTTGGAAAAGGCCTGCTGTAAATTGCAGGTTACTGCCCAGGCATTAAGCCTTCGAATTTGACCTACGCGTTCGCGAGGCACGTGCCGCGTTCGCGTAGGCCTGGTCAGGTTGGTCATCGCGGTCGCGTAGGGGAGATCGCGTTCGCGTAGTTATGGCCTGGGACGTATCGCGTTCGCGTCCAGGTGGACCGCGTCCGCGAAGAGTAAAGTGGGCGGCTTGGGATTTTATTCATCGCGAACGCGTGTGGAGAGCCGCGTTCGCGAGGGGTCGGTTTGGCAATACATCGCGGACGCGTGGGATGGCGTCGCGTTCGCGAAGAAGAAGCTGGGCGAGTCATCGCGGACGCGTGAAGCTCATCGCGAACGCGATGAGCAATGGGGTATGGCAGTGAGCTTAAGTTCAGAACATAACACCCGCGACCCCCATACACAAAAACGCCACTGTTGAGCTCCAAGTGAGGATTTTGAAGGGGAAAGGCTGGGATATCATCGGGAAATCATCGGGGGTAAGTTTCTTGACCTTAATTCGTTGGTTTATCATGAAATCCGTGATTATTTCACTGAAATTGGAAGATTAAAGGTGGGTTTGAGCCATAGGCCTAAATGTTAGAAAATCTTTGATTTGAATGGGCAAACGGAGTCCGATTTCGATAAATTTTATATGCACAGACTCGTATTGAGATAAGGAACCCGAATATATAACTTTTGTGATTTTTCGATAAGCGTACTGAAAGTCGGGTTTTGGCAACTTGTGGGTTTTGGTGTATTTTTAGTTGTTTTGATTGGGTAATGCCCAATTGGCCTATTTTGATGTGATTCTATTGATTTTTATCAGATACTACACTTGTGGAAGCCGACATTCGCGGCAAGAGGGTTATTTCTTAGCGGTTTCGTACCGGAATTGAGGTAAGTGGCTTGTCTAACCTCGTGTGGGGGACTTTCACCCCTAGGATATTATGTGATACTTTAAATGCCTTGTACGCGAGGTGACGGGCGTGTACATGCGCTGGTTGTTGAATACATACTTTACTTAAAATGTTCAATGAGTGATATTCCTGTTTTTAGTTGTTAAATTCGATATTCCTACCCGGTAGCAGTTAGAAAAGCATGATTTGGTAGTATTTAACTGTCTAGTTGCCTAATTGTCTTACTTGAGTTTTCTTGGTAATCGCTGGCGTTGTCTATCGGCGAAGTTATAGTTAAGCATATTATACTTCTCTCTGTGTATTCCTTTTTACTTGTATTGTTGTGGACTACGGGTTCGATTCCCGAGATCCTGAGATTATTGAAATGTGGACTACGGGTTCGATTCCCGAGATCATGAGATTATTGAAATGTGGACTACGGGTTCGATTCCCGAGATCCTGAGATTATTGAAATGTGGACTACGGGTTCGATTCCCGAGATCCTGAGATTATTGAAATGAGGACTACGGGTTCGATTCCCGAGATCCTGAGTTATTGGTATGGACTACGGGTTCGATTCCCGGAGATCCTGAGTTATTAAGATATTATTGAGACATGGGCTGCGGGTTCGATTCCCGGAGACCCAGAGGTACTGAGAATGGGACTGTGGGTTCAATTCCCACAGGTCCTGGATTTGTTTTATTGAGTTGGTTATTTGTTGTTAGCTTAATTGTAGACGGTTGCAGTAATCATCTTATTGTTGTTATTTCGGAAATTATTATCATTTAAACTGTTATTTTTGTTATCATCATTATATTATTGTTTCTCGATAGGGCCACGACCTTCCTCGTCACTACTCCATCGAGGTTAGGCTTGGCACTTGCGAGTACCGCCGTGGTGTACTCATGCTACTCTTACGCACACTTTTGTTGTGCGGATCCGGGTACATCCAGAGCAGGCTTGTGCTAGGTGATTCCGCCAGCTTTCGGAGACCTCGAGGTATGATGCGCTACGTCCGCGGATCCGGAGGCTTTCCTTCTATTCTAATAGTACTAGTTGACATTTTTTCTTCATTTCGTTGTTAGATACTCTTTACACATAGATCCACAGTTGTATTTCTCTTTTAGTATGTGTTACCGTGGGGTTCCGGATCTTGGTAGTGTTTTATTTATTATGTGACGGATGTATGTGCCAAGCGGCACGGATTACATATCTTTTTATGCTATTTTTCCATTGTTTCTTATTTAAGTGTTTATAATTTGTATATTCCGCAACGTGTTAGGCTTACCTAGTCGTGGGGACTGGGTGCCATCACGACATGTTCATAATTGGTGAACTATCCATTGAGAGTTTTACTTGCATAATAGACCGGATGAAGTATCTTGTTGTGGCGTTGACCTAGCATTGCTCTAATAGCTACTTGATACGCTCAAATTACACTTTTACAATTAGTGTAAGGCGGTCGGTGTCAAATATAATAACCCAACTAGGTTGGGGTCGAATCCCACAGGGAATAGGCGTGAATGGATTACTTGAATTAGTGTATTTCCCGACTAAAATCTTGAATCTATTCCGTTAGAAGTAACATAGATATGGTTATGAGATTGGTAGTATAAGTGAAAGTTGATTTAGAGTATTTAACTAATGAAAATGCTTTATGCCAATAATTTAGAGAATTGATTAAACCAAGGTTGTGTTCCCATAAATGTAGTGTAATGCTATAGGTGTTAATATGGTATATTACTAATGGTTGATTCTCGATATGCAAATTGATCTCTAAACAACTACCCAATATTTCCCAATAGTTGAGTAGTATTTCCTCTATTTCTTTTTCCCAAAAGTCTTAGAGTCACAAGATGTAGTAATCAATAATTGCCAAATAAAACCCACTTATCCCTAAGCGATTCTATTAAACGAAGTGTAAGGCTTCGAGTTTTTGTTCTTTACTTCTTCCAAGATCTAACCCACTTTCCCAAGCAAGGTAAGACTTTAATGACATTAATTAGTGTTTGCAACCACCAATAATAAATGAAGAATGAGAAGTGAAGAAATATCAACCAACCATTATGCATATATTCAATATTAAACACCCATTTACATAACACCCATTTAGGGTTCACAACCTTAGTATTTAAACTTAGCCACACATGCTAAAATATAAAATACAAGATGTAATAAATGTCATAGATGCTTACAAAGTGAAAGAATCTTCAATCAAAAGCTTCCAAAAAGATCAGCAATAAAGTTTGGAATTTAGTCTAACGTCTGTGTCAGATCATCTTACACAAAGCTCTGACAAGCTATTTATAGAGGGACCAAGATCTGACAAAAAGCGGACAAATTTACCCCTTTCAGGTCACATATGCGACCGCAGATCTGTCGCATAACAGATCTGCGGTCCGCATCTTGAGAGGCGGCATCGCATATAGGAACCCTAGCTTTATTACATATTAGCCGCATTGCAATTCTGCGGTCCGCATGTTGAATATGCGACCGCAGACAGCACCGCAAACTTGCATCTTCGGTTTCTTCTCTGTTCATTATGCGGCAGGAATGCGGATCGCATATTGAATGTGCGATCGCAAATTGCGTCGCATTCCTGTCGTGCATTGCAGCTCAACTCTCTGTTTAGTTATGCGATTTGGAGACGCTTTATGCGGTCCGCATATCCAATCTGCGACCGCAGATTGGATCGCAAAACTGTTCTTTTGCCTACTTTGACCTCCTTCTTATCTTTTTGCTTCTAATTTTGAGTACTTGGTCTTTTCTTCCTCTTTATCTGTAAAACCACAAAATCACATAAGTATGGACTACATTTTGCAGTGAAACAAGCTAATATAAGAGCAATTAGTATGTAAATGTGCCGAATCTCTCCGGCACATCAACACCCCCAACTTAAAATCACTCTACCTTACAATCACGGCAATACCCTTCGTGCATTTTACTCTTCCTCACTAAGAATCACATATAAAAAAATACCAAGGAAGATAGGAAGCATATTCACCATCAACATTAGTATTTGACCAAGACTCGTCATATGAGGAATTACCAATAATTTGGTACCAACAAACAATCAACAATTCAACGATCCTAACACTCAATATCTCAATAATATCAACATAGAAAATTATATGAATACGAGAAGTTAAGAATTATACAATCTATCTAAGCATGTAAGACAAAATACATAAGTAACATGGCATAAATAATGGTTAATTCTACCTGCACGCTTATCCATGGACAACACATACACACATATCATCTTGCATATACGTTGCTTTTAACACATAGGTCACATAGCCAATATATTGAATTATATCCTATTTCCGTCAAATCAAGGTTAACCAAAGCACTTACCTCTTTCTAGAATACAATCTACAATCCAACATGGGTTTTCCTTTAAGAAAAAGCATCCAAACCACCCGTATCTAGTCAATTATTGTAATGACCCGAACTGTCATTTTGAGCTTTGCACTTCACTCGCCAGTTATCAAGCTTGACTAGCCCTGTATGATATAATATGACTTATGTAAATCATTAGTTTTAGTTTTCAGGGTAATCAGAATGGATTTGGAAGAACAATTCTTAGTTTGAAGCTTAAAATTTAAAAGGTCTGACCAAGTTTTGAATTTTTAGTATTCGATCTCGGATTTGGATTTTTATGATTTGGTTAGATCCGTTAGTGGATTATGGAATTAGTAGCGTGATCAAAATATGTTTTAGATGCCCGGAGTAGACTTAGGCTTGAATTGGCGAAATTGAAATTTTTGTATTTCTTGGTTGATAGGTGAGATTTTGATATAGGATTCAATAGAATTTCGGATGTTGGAGTAGATATGTTGTGTCATGTGTGACGAGTGTGAAAAACTTCAGGTCTTTCGAATGACGTTTGATAGACTTTTTGTTCGAAAGCAAAATTTGAATGTTTTTGGAATTCTTAGACTTGAGTCCGATGATGTTTTGGTGTTTTGATGTTGTTTTGAGAATTTTGAGGGTTGGAACAAGTTTGAATAATTTTATGGGATATGTTGTCATATTTGGTTGAGGTTGCGAGGGCGTCGGGTGGTTAAGTGGATCAAATTCATGTTGGAGAGGTTGAAAATTTGTGCTGTTGGTATTTCAGGCATTTGGCCTTCGCGTTTGCGAGAGGGCTCTCGCGTTTGCGAAAGGTTAGGGTCTGAGGCAAGAACGTTGGACTTCGCTTTTGTGATGTGGGTCCCATATTCGTGAAGGGGTAGGTGTAGTTTTCATCGCGAACGCGATAAGTTTGTTGCGTTTGCATAGAGTAAATGGGAGCAGCTAGTGTCCTGGAAAATTGTGCTTCTCTTTCGCAAACTGGATGTCGTGTTAGCAATGGGTTTGAGGAGCTGAAGTTTCACGTTTGTGAGATGGAGGTTGTTTTCACTTAAGAGAAATTTTGGTCAATGAGTTTTTGTGCTTCGAAAATAGGAGGCTTTGACCGCGTTCGCAAAGAAGGAATTTAAATCGCTGGGTAGAATGCTTAAAAGTCCATTAGAGTCAGTTTTGAAGCTTCTTGGGGGCGATTGAATAGGGAAATAAAGAGAACTTCTTTGAGGTATGATTTATGGACTTAATACTCGATCTTATTTTTATTTCTACTTAATTAAACATGAAATTTATGGAATCTAAAGCCTAAAATTGGAGAGTTAGGGCTTGGAATTTGAGGCTTTGATTTGAGGATCTGAGGGGTCATTTGTGGTCGCATTTTGATATATATTTATATGTATGAACTCGTGAGAGTTTAAGGATTCTATTGATGTGATTTTTATTAGATTCAAAACGTGGGCTTGGGGTTTGGGTTTGGCCAATTTCGGGATTCTTGGTGTAAATTGGTTATTTTTGAGTGGGCTTTGTTCCCCTAGCGTATTTTGATGGTATGGTACTAGTTTTGGCTAGATTTGGAGCATCCGGAGGCCGAGTTAAGAGGCAAAGGCATCGTGAGCTAGAGTTGGATCGGATTGAGGTAAGTAATAATTGTAAATGTTGTCCTGAGGGTATGAAACCTCGAATTTCACATCGTTGTGCTACTTTGAGGTGACACACATGCTAGATGACGAGCGTAAGGTCATGAACCATTGTGGATTATGACTTAGTCCATCTCGTATGACTATTAAGTCACGTATTTGATTGAAAACTGTTTGATATCATTGTGTTTTAGAAATTGTTACCATGTTTTGGGTTGAATGCCATATTTGGGCTTCGTGCCAACTTTTTTGGACCCTTAGGGAATTTTTACTACTATTCCTCATTGTTTTGACTTCATATTTGTACTTAGTTATGATGTATTCTACTATTTTCATAACTCCCTTATGTGCTATGTTGGTTCCAGTTTGAGGCATATTGGTCAATCAATTATGGCTTACAGAGGTTGATACCGAGGATGGCTTGAGTAAAGGAAATTTTGCTAAAGGTTATGTTATGCTTTATGGGTGTATAAGAATCATAGAATGAATCAAGTTGTTATTGGTAAAGGATGTACGGTGCATGGAACAGGAAGTTGCTTGGTTTCATTAAGGTGAGGTTACATTCAGTGGTGTTGCAATGCTATTGGAGCACATGTCATATGGTCCGTTTGATCGGTCTAATTGCAGTTTGAGTAAAGTGGATGACTCTCGAGAATGGTTCTAGTGGGTTCAAGATTTTACATGTAATAATTGAAGATCTTCATGTTGTATATTTGGCTAGAAATTAAGATTTTCATTGGAGGGAGTCAATAAGTGTGGCATTCTATACCAATTATGGGATTCTATATATCAGTATCAAGAAGGTGAAGGTAATGGCTTTCGAGTTTGCAGGAAGTCTTTTCAGGGTAGGTATTTTGAATATAGTGCTTTTAGGAATATTTAAGAGAGTATTCAGCGGCTTATGGATCATAAGACGGTGTGGCTTTATTCTTGGGTCTTGTGTGGCGAGTATGGATCGGGGATTGTGGTGTTATAGCGAGAAGAAGTATCAAGTTGAAGGTAAATCAAAAGGAATTTGGCTAGATGGGATAGCTTAGTAGTAGGCCAGATGGGCATGGTAAGGATATGATTAGCTCTTTGAATGCTCATGAGGTAATCAGTTTCTACATGTGTTTCGTAGCAATGCTCCTGGGATTTAATGGCTTGTGTAGCTTGGTTGAGTTAGAAGGATTCAGTCCTGACTGTTTAGTTTTGTGCAAATGGAATGTTCTTGGCTAGTTGAGTACGTAGTTGCTTGTGGATCAGAAGGAATATGAAGTTTTCATTTTTATCCTAGGATGGTATGATATATGTGGTATGTTATGTATGATCGAGATTTGCATGTGTAAGGTCACAATTCAGTTTCGAAAGGAAGGTCATGAATTCTTAGGTAGCACCGGACTTATTCAAAGTATAGATGTGAGATTCTGATCTTATAGATGATTTCAGAAGTGGAAATGTGGTTCTAAGAATTATGGGCTAGGTTGGATTGTGAAATTTTAGTTACATTGTGTTATTGGGCCTATATGAGATAGGGTGATATGGGATCACCTCCGGGCATGTGCATGGTAAGGTTATACAGTAATTTGATGATTTTTGGAACAACTTTAGGCACGTTCGAGGACGAATATATGTTTAAGTGGGGGAGGATGTAACGACCCGAATTAGTCGTTTTGAGTGTTTGCACTTCGCTCGCCGGTTCTCGGGCATGACTAGCCCTATGCATTATAACTTATGTAAATTATCGGTATTAGTTTTCAGGATAACTGGAATAAATTTGGAAGAACAGTTATTAGTTTTTAGGTTGAAAATGCTAGTCGGATGTCGCCTTGTGTGTAAACAACCACGTATTTGAATGCTGATAGTTTTGTTAGCTTTGTTAGGTAATTTTGGACTTAGGAGCGTGTCCGAAATGTGATTTGGAGGCTCATAGAATTAGTCTTGAATTGGAAAAAGTTGAAATTTTGGTCGGCAGTGGAAACTTGATATCAGGGTCGGATTGCATCGGGTATTTTTAAACTTGTGTGTAAAATTTGAGGTCAATCGGATGCGGCTTGGTAGATTTTGGCATCGTTTGTGGAATTTGAAGTTTAGAAGTTCTTTAGGCTTGAATCCAATTGTTATTGCAGCAATTGGGAGGTTTGGTCTTACTGGTAAAGCTCAAGTAATGCCTATGAAGAACTTGTCAGACGGTCAACGAAGCAGGGTGATTTTTGGGTGGTTAGCTTTTAGGCAACCTCACATGCTGCTGTTGGATGAGCCAACCAACCATCTTGATATTGAGACTATTGACTCACTTGCTGAGGCTTTGAATGAATGGGTGTGAGGAAGGAAGTTTGGCCTTCGTGTTCACGATATGGGTCCCGCATTGGTTTAGGTGCAGTGTTCATCGTGAAAATTAGAGTAAATCGGAGCAGCTGAGATCTTGGAAAATTGTGCTTCGCGCTGGATGTCGCGTTCGCGATATTGAGGAGCTGAAGCATCGTGTTCGCGAGTTGGAGGTCGTGTTCACATAAGGGAGATTTTTGTGTGCTTCGCGAATGCGAGGCTTTGACCGTGTTTGCGAAGAAGGGATTTAAATCAATTGGCTGAATTTTTAAAAGACCATTTTCATGATTTTTGGCGATAGTTCACCATTTTGAGTTGGTTTTGGAGCTTCTAGGGGGAGATTGAAGAGGGAATTATAGTGAACCTCTTTGAGGTAAGACTTATGGACTTAATAATCGATCCTATTGTGATTTCTACCTAATTAAACATGAAATTTGTGGAATCTAAAGCCTAAAATTGGGGAGTTAGGGCTTGGAATTGGAGACTTTGATTTGAGAATTTGAGGGGTCGTTTATGGTCGGATTTTGATGTATTTGATATTTATGAACTCATGAAAGTATAAGGATTCTAGTTTTATGATTTATTTTGAGTCATGGGCCCGAGGCTCGGATTTGGTTAATTTCGGGAATCTCATGGTATTTTGATTACTTTTGAGTGGGCTTTATTCCCTTAGCATATTTTGATTGTTATGTACTAGTTTTGGTTAGATTTGTAGCATTCAGAGGCCAATTCGAGGGGTAAAGGCATCGCGAGCTAGAGTTTGGACCGGGTTGAGGTGAGTAATGATTGTAAATATTATCTTGAAGGTTTGAAACCCCGGATTACACATCGTGCTACTTTGAGGTGACACACACGCTAGATGACGAGTGTGGGGTCGTGCACCGTTGGGAATTGTGATTCGATCCGTCTCGTACGGCTGTTGAATCGCGTATTTGATTGAAAACTTTTTGATATCATTGTGTTTGGAAAGTATCGCTATGTTTTGGATAGAATGCCATATTTAGGCCTTGTGCCAACTGTTTTGGACCCTTAGGGACTTTTTACAACTATTCCTCAATGTTTTGACTTCATATTTGTACTCAGTCATGCTGTATTTTATTGTTTTTATATCTCAATCATTTAATCCATTTTGATATTTTAAATAATATTTTGGACTGAGTGTCATGTTTAACTGTAGCCCAAGTGGCTTGAGAGGTTTCTGACTGAGTGAGGCCGATGGCTTGTGTTGTGAGGATATCATGGGATCGGGCTGCGCGCCGCAACATGTTGTACTGATTGTGATATATGAGAGATCGATGGCCTAATTTATTATGCCATGAGGTGTTTTGTTATGTGAGGTCGAGGGCCTGATTGATTATGCCACGAGATTACTTTGTAGTAGTGTTGAGTTGGCTGTGATCATGCACCCCCAGTGAGCGGGTGTACCTAGTGTGAGCGATATAATGTAGCCCGAGGGGCTTTTATTGTTTCATATTATTTCCCGAGGGAATGTTCTTGATCCATATTTTGCTCGAGGGGCGGTTATTGATTCATGTTATGCCTAAGGGGCTGCTTATGAGTGATTGTGAGGTAGCCCGAGGGGCTGGTTCTGTTGATATTTTGTCGGAGGAGAGGTTTATGGTACATGTTTTGACCGAGGGTCTATTCAAATTTCTATCATTTTTACTCACTGTTTTATCACTCATTTGAAACTATTGAAAGTTTTTAAAAAAGGTTTTAACGAAACCGAGCATGATTTATGAAGTAAATAATTTCTGTACTATTAGTGTTTTGACGTGGTTTATGTGTTTTCTTACTGCTCAGCTTTCATTTACTTTTATTACTTACTGAGTTTGCGTACTCATAGTACTCTTTGCACCTTGTATACAGATTCAGGTATTTCCAAACCCGGTAGCGGGTTGTTGATTGCTCAGTGGAAGAGTCATTGGAGTTAAGCAAGGTAGCTGCCTGACGTTCGTAGCCCTGCTCCTCTCCCTCTTGTCTTCCTTAGATTGTTTTTAATATATTTTTAGACTCTTCATTGTATTTAGACCTTAATGGATGCTCGTGAGTCTTGACATCCCGATGTCTAGCTTGTATATTTATTCCGCAATGTTCATTTAGACTTATATTATGAGATATTTGATTAATTAAAGGCTTAAAAGTGACTTTTATTGATTAATGATTAATTTAGAAGTCGTGTTGGTTGGCCTAATTTCACGATGCGCACCATCACGAGTGGGTCAGTTTTAGGTTCGTGACAATTATTGTTCAAACAAGTCAAAACAAGCTTTAGAAACTACTCTCGAATGAAAAAGGTTCAGTCTTTCACATAATTGAAAAAGTCAACAAAAATTCAATATAGGACCACATGGTCGAATCCAAAATTAAGACTAAGTCCCGATTAACCATTTACCCTCGATCCTGGATATGTGATTTGTTTCTAAATTTGACCTTAATTTGAGGTCTAAATCTCAATTTTACAAGATTTATAATTCTACCCAAAATCGCCAATTTCTACTCTATAAATGTTAGATCTAATGATGACATTCATGAAAAAGTAATGAAAATTGAATGAAACAAGTTGAAGTTACTAACCTATGAAGTTGGGAAGAAATTTCTCTCTAAAAATCACCTGTATGGAGTCTAGGTTTCAAAAATGATATAAAATGAGCTAAGTCCCGAAATTCCCAACATTTACCCAAAGGCCGATATTGCAAATGCAAACTCTTCTTTGTAATTTTGATGTTCACAAAAGTGAACCCCTATTTGAAAAAGTGACATTAATTAAGGCTTGTACTCGAAAAAAATCGGGATGTCACACCTATGAAGGGCGTGATGTAATTTAGGAACATCCGGTATTTCACGTTTCCATGTTTCAAAAGTACCATAAAGATAGGGATCATGTTTTAGACTTCAATATGGTGCAATTTGATGAGAATTTGACCTATGAGAAAGAGTCGTTGGCTATTCTAGACCGCCAAGTTTGGAAGTTGAGATTTGAAGATATTCCTTTTGTGAAAGTATGTTGGAGAGGTTAGCCAATTGAGAAGGCTACTTGGGAGTCTGAGTACGATATGGGGAGTCAATATCCACACCTTTTTACTAATCCAGGTACCTTTCTGTGTGTTCGAAGACGAATGTTTCTTTCAGAGGTGAAGAATATAATGACCTCATAAGTCATTCTAAGTACTATCTCACTTTGTGTTTTGAGAATTTTCATCGCTCAATTTGATAATTCATGACTTGCACGCATAGTCCATGTCGGATTTTGAAAAGTTTATATGTAAAATTTTAAAGAAAATGTGATTTTTGACATCTAAAAAAATTATTAGAGTTGACCTTGTTCAACATTTTTGGTAAACAACCTCGGATCGGTGTTTTCATGATTCTGGTTGGTTTGTATGATGATTTTGGAATTGTATGCATGTTTGGTTAGGGTGTCGAGTGACCTAAGGCCATTTCGGTGCGCTATGTGAAATAAATGAGTTTTGAACTTTGAAATCTTAAGTTTTAATAATCAATTTTTGAATTTTGATGATTTTAGCTATGTTGTAGATAGTTTTGGCTTAGCTGAGAAACTTCTAGTATGAATGGCCTGCAGGTCTCACATTTGCTATGACCTATTCCCAAATGCAAGCTTAACTTTTGCAATGTCAGGCTCGCATTTTCATTGTGGGACTCGAACTCAAACTTTTATTTTGCAAAGATAGAGTTGCTTCTGTAAAGGTGGGATTTATCACATTTACAAGTAATGTGTCACTTTGCGGCACTTGGCTATAGGAAGGCAGCTTCACAAATATGAAGCTTGGTTTGCTTTTGTGATGCATGTGACCTTAACAATTGCGAAGGTGTTGGCTCATTTGCCACATATATGGGTTCAAACATTATTCGTTCTTATGAACACTAGTTCGCTTTTGCGAACATTGTATTTGTGAACAAGAGTTCGCAATTGCAATTTCTATAGCTGGATGAAATTGGAAATTTCGGGACTTAGCTCAATTTACACTATCTTTTAGGCCTAGACTCCATTGAAGTGATTTCTGGAGAGCAATTTCATCCCAACTTCATAGGTTAGTAATCTTAACTTGTATTCATTCAATTTTTACTCTTTTTTTTTCATGTATTTTATCATCAAATCTAGAATTTTCATAGTAGAAATTGGAGGTTTTCGGTAGAATCTAGGGATTTCATAAAATTTTAATTTACACCTTAAATTGAAGTCGGATTCTGAAACAAATCACAAATTTGGGCTCGAAGTTGAATGGGTAATCAGAATTCTTAATTTTTGATTTCAACCACATGGGACCTACTTAAGTTTTTGTTGACTTTTTCAATTATGTTAAGGACTGAACCTTTTCATACGAGGGTAGTTTCTAAAGCTTGTTTTAACTTGTTTAAACAATAAATAACTAGATTCGGGTTGTTTGGATGTTTATTCCAAAGGAAAAATCATTGGATTGTTGATTGTATTCTGCAAAAGAGGCAAGTATTATGGTTAACCTTGATTTGACATAACTGGGACTTGATTGGTTTATGTACTACATGATTTATTTATGGGGACGACATATATACAAAGTGACAAGTGTATATGTATTGTCATGGGTTCAATCATGCGGGGTGTAGTACTCAATTGCATGTCTTTAATTATACTATATCTTTATTTATTCCATATTTTTAGTTGTTATGTGCTTTACTTTCCACATGTACTTGTTAAATACATACATTTACTTGTTACATGTCTTTATTTGTTATATGCCTTTATTTATTATCCGCCTTTACTAGTTATATGCTCTTATAAATTATTAAATAGATGTTTTTATCTCTCTCATGTATTCACTTGCTTATTTGCCTTTACTTGATCCTATCACACTTTACATATTTTATTGGATTGTATTATAGGCTTTTGATTTTTTGTTCCCTTTTTATGTTATCGTGTATGTGTATGTGTATGTGCATGTGCATGTGCGCGGATCGAGTTACAGGTGCAATGGTATTGGTATTGATATGTAGATCGAGTTGTGCACCACAACTGAAAGGATATATTATGGTCATTTTTGTTTGTTTGGATTCCACTACCAGCTACCCAGTTGTGTGGTAAGAGTATGAAGTGATGATATTCCGGGGCCTTCCATCATTTATTTCTTATTTCATTTATCATGTAGTTTGTCACAACCTGGCCTAGGTGAGGTGGGCAAGCAGCTAGTACCTAATTTATATGTTGACTCACTTTGTACGGTGATTGATTTACTAAAGCTGGAGCTCTTACATGCAGAAAAGTTCAAAAACATACATATATAACCATAGACATACGAGGTCACACCACATCTTGCTGCTAACAGCGATATATCAGACCACATATTTTCATGCATCTACAAAAACCTCTTACTGACATAACGTGGTCGGGATAGGGCTCCGACCTACCCAAAAGTATATATACATAAGACATTCTGATATACTCTAGACTCTGTTGTAGTCTAGATGAAATAGATCTTTGCGAATCCTCAGATGGATAAGATTAGGAACGAAGTTATTCGGGAGAAGGTGGGGGTGGCCCATGTGGATGAGAAGATGCGAGAGGCGAGGTTCCGGTGGTTCGGGCATGTGCGGAGGAGAAGCCCCGATGCCTCGGTGAGGAGTTATGAGCGGCTAGCGGTGGTCGGTGTGAGGCGAGGCAGAGGGAGGCCTAAGAGATACTGGGGAGAGGTAATTAGACAGGACATGGCCGGGATGCGGATTTCCGAGGACATGACCCTTGATAGGAAAGTCTGGAGGTCTAGTATCAGGGTTGTAGGATAGGGGTTTCTAGATTTTTCATACTCCTTTCCCGGGGTGGGTGAGGCGTGGTAGGGCCGCCATAGATGATTAGTGTGTGTTCTCTTATGGTAGTCATTTCTGGTAGTTGATATTTTAATATCATTGCATGCTTGCTTATATATGGTACATATGTCTCTTATGTTTAGATAATTTTTATGCGTTGTATGATGGAATAACTAATACGGTTTTTGTTTTGTTTGTTTGCCTTTCTTTTCCATGCGCCGATGGTCGATTGGAAACAGCCTCTCTGCCTCTTACTGACATAACGTGGTCGGGATAGGGCTCCGACCTACCCAAAAGTATATATACATAAGACATTCTGATATACTCTAGACTCTGTTGTAGTCTAGATGAAATAGATCTTTGCGAATCCTCAGATGGATATAAACTCTATCTATGATAAGAGCCCGCCAAACTGGATACCTGAACATGCTAGCATGAATTAATGGAGTGCCCTGATGATAGGACATTCGTACAAAAAAATGTACTAAGTATGTAAAGCAGATAACATATGAATAGCTGAACTGAAACTAAACTGATATGTATATATAATATACTGAGGGTAATCTAAAGGGTCAATGAAATCTAGGAATCATGCTTACCTTATTCTCACTCGTAACATATCTGAGTATTGAACTATCCAACTTATCTTACAAAGGATGTAGACTGAAAAGGGGAAGGCTCTGTTGACCGAAAACATCTAATGTCGTGATTGTCATGTATACATCTAATTCGTGTCATGATATACCTAAACTTGTTCCCATATGCTATCTATACTAGAAACCACCATATTATGGAACTTCATCTATAATATTCTTCTATCCATCATACCTTATATCTACTACGCATAACATAGTAGATCGTCCGTACGACTTAAAATACTGATGCCTGGCTATGTGTGCTGTTGGGACCATCTATAGCCAACCTTCATCATGCACCTATGCGTTCATAGACTGTCCATAGGGATTCATTGTACACCTATGCATTTATAGACTGTCTATAGGGTCATGTCTTATACATATTCATTTTATATCACTCATGCAACTATCATTCAATCTTCAATAGCTAAACTCATATCTCTAAACATACAAGTTTGTGAGTAACTTCTTACAATAACCAATCCTTATTCCTTAGCCACTTGCTACGTCATCCCTTATATTCTATATTATTTAGCCGTGAAGAACATTGTAACTAATTCGGGCTCGTACTTTTATCCTTATTTACATCACCACTCATTTCTGGGGAGTACATGATTCTATCTACTTATCTTTATGTAATATGATTAGCTTGTGAGGCTACATTTCACATCACCCTAGAACTTTCGCTACGAAAATTCGGATCCACCAAGATAAAGACAATATATCAATCAATACATAACAAGAATTGGTGAATTTACACTCTACTAACTTATATTCTTATTGCTAAGCTTATCATAGTCTGTAGTTTATGACTCCTTAGGTAATGTATATCATCTCTTAACATCACCCTTATATATAATCAACTTACTTAACTTGAGAGCAATGTAACTACCTTCGTGGAAGTCATGGAATTTATTAGGTCGCATCATTCTTATCTTTTAGCAAACTATACATTATGCCACCTTGTTAAACTATTCGTGTATAGCTATTCCTCATTATACAGACACTATATTGCTTCTTATTAATTAGACCAATTGTACGTAATCTTTATTTGACATCTGGACGTCTTGTTACATATAGAAGACAAAGACCTTTTGGAAGGATTTATTTACTCATTAAGAATACATGAAACTACGACTAACACAATCCATTTAAACATTCGTATGAATATACTCGTGAACGTACCTTAATCATCGGAATAGTACGTATACAAAGGCTCACCCACTTGAATCCCTTCTAAGGGCAACATATCTTACAGAATCATGACAAAGAAAAGAAAGGAATATCTTACATACCTTATAACAATGTGTCCAATAACCAAGTTGAACACGTCTCACCACACTTCAATTCACAACAACGATAATAATCCTATTGTCAAGCTACAAAAAATGCAACTATCGTGCAACGAACGACAAACTTATTTAATATTAAAACAAGCAGTATCTCCCATGTAATCTTTACTTCCTTCCAATTCAAGATAACACCAATAACAGAAAATATAAGAATAACAATATATACACACACGCATACACATTATTTTCTAGCCTTATACACCATAAAATACTACAAAATATCCCAACACACCCCAATCTCTTCATATAAGAAACGACTATCGTAGTAGTGTCAAACGACTCAGAAATATTACGACGAATGACCATACCACCACCCTACATAAATATGGTGTATCTCCAAACCCTTCATCCTCCTAAATTCCATAAAACATCAGCAAAATAGAACGACCCAACAATAACACAAAATAACCCACAAAACAGTTCACTGCTAGTTGAATAACTCGAACTTACAACTTTTGATCGTCGCCCCGTGAGTTCTTACAATTATAGAACAAATTTCTCTACTTTTCTTGAAGAAAAAATGGATGAAAGAGGTCAGTATACTTACTTTATTTTGTGAATATCTCAACTTTTAACTTGATTCTTCAACCCTTAGGTTTTCCTCCAAAAAGAACTTGAAAAGAAGACAAAATCATCTAGGGCATTATGTTGAAAATTTGGGAGAAGTTTGCAGGGGTTTATATATGATTTTGGCTCTATAATGAGTGGAACATATAAAGTAAATCATCTGTGAAAGGGCTCTCTGGCCAATCCCAACCAATCCCTTTTTGGATATATTTGGTCATTTCATTTAAGCAAGTAGGTGACACACCTACTTATCACTTAAGCAGTCTACGCAATCTCAAAAAAATAAAAATATCTCTTTACTCCAATGTTGTATTGACAAACATTTTATTGGTTTGGAAACTATACTTGGAGATATTAATTTTTTTAGGTATATCATCCAGTAGTGCCAAGTGTATTGGGAGAAAAATTCGGCTACATTTGACCTAATTTTTAGCATATTTATGAATGTAACTTGTGATGAACTTTGCCAACTTTTATTCCACAACTCACTTGAATTCAAAACATAACACATGACTATTGTACAAGTAAAATAACTCATAACATACCCCCATTTCATGTTAAGAACCTTAGTCTCACTCTCAAAAGTACATGTTATAACATTCTCAACTTGTCGGCTTTCGATGAAACTTATTTTCTTCAATTCATTTAGTTTCTAAGGCTTCCAACCATATTGGTACTTTTTATTCATGATTTTAATATTTGTAACCTCTACAGTAATACAATTAATATACTTTATGTAGTTTTAAAGATGATCTCATTTCTAAGCTTACATCAATGGACTTGCGACGTATTCTTACGTACGAAATATATTGGGTGTAATATTATTCTCCCTTTTGGAACATTCATCCTCGAATGTTGAATTATGCGTATTAGTCAAATAAAATATAGCTCTTAAGAATACTTTAATACTATCCTTTCAATCAAGACAACTATTCTGTGAATAAATCCAAATGACAAGGTATTCCCCCTTTTAGGCCTCTTTCTCACTCCATGAAATGTAGTCATAATTCTTTCAATCTTATAACTATTGCGACCTTATGTCATGAAGCCTGTACGTCCCTGCCCTTATATGCGCGCATATGTGACTCTTTTCTCCTTTTTACTCTAGCTCTTAGCCAATCTCTAGGCCTTACTTTGTGAACATATATAGAAATATGAGAAGTTGACCCTATGTGCATCTATAGGTGTACTGAATTTCTTTGCTCGGTACTTTGTCAAACATACGACTATTTCTATATTCTACTTCATAGCCTTGGTTACCTTCACTTATGTATTTACTGCATCTAGGTAGGTCATACATACCATAACACTTACCTCGATTTATTATTACCAAGGTATGCTATCCAACACCAGGTTACTCTTTCACTGTTTATCCTATATGTATAAATTTAAGTCTTTTAATGCTTCCTTATTATTTTTTATTTTAAGAATGATAGCCTAGTATCATCTCATACTTTAGAAATTCTATAGATCTATTGTTGATTCACCTTAATATTGATCAATAATCCAACAATAAAAACTTGAAACCTCTTGTGAAATATCACTAGGTCTCACGTCTCATCGGTGAACATTTGAAATTATTTACCTGATCCACCTTAGGGACGATACTATGCTTCAATAATCGTATCTCATAGCATCTCAATGTGATTCATCATATGGTAGGTATTCTAATCTCGATGAAATACATTAAATCCATTCTCATTGAATTATTACTTCGATCGAAGGCTATACTCCTAAATGTCATCATGTTATAGTTTATAACATGTACACTCTTATTCTACTTCTCGGGCACCATTACATCTCTTCTAAATTCTCCTAGTCTTAAACTCCTCCGAGTTCATTCAAGCTATACTGAGCTTTCTATAACTTGTATAAACCATTAGCTCTATTGTTTTGATGGGATTAATCCTGAGGCTTATCTATTCTCACCACCTCCTTGCTCACATTTCTTATCATTACGATTATCCACCAAAAACCTTGTTGCTCTACCACACTCTATCTTGCAACCTACACGTATCTTTTCATACTACTCGCAACCTTCATTTGACTTGCTCGCACCATAGATTTCCTTATGTTATTCTACACATCAAGTGAGACATCACGTCACTTCTACCTTTCTTTACTCTCTTAACTAGACCTCTCGGTACCTGAAAACCGTAGGGTGGAAGATATGCTACTGACGACACATATATCATTTGTGTATACTAAATAATAGTGCTTCTAACCCTCTATTTGAAGTCTGGACTATTCTCAACCTTCTGCACTTGAGTATCTCGTACTTTCTTCCTCTTTACCATACTTACCTTTAAATCTAGCATTGCATCTTCTGTCGCCTTCATAAACTCTTTTTCCTATAGGTGGAATTTATATCCACACCTTGAAGCCCTACTATAATACTTGCACCTCTAGTGCATACACAATCTGACGGGAGCTTCATACTGACTTCTTATGACTCAACTCTATGGAACAATCTGGAAATGAAAGAAGGATAACATTTCCTAAATGACCTATAGTTTCTCAATTATAAGTTTGCCTCGTAACACACCCAAATATGAGACTCTACTAGAAACAGCTTTGTAGACTCCCTAGGTCACGACCTGCTCTGATACCATTTTGTCGCACCCCGACCTAAGTGACCTGGACAGGCAACCGGTACCTTATTTACTTGGTGACTCAATTTGTACGGTTACTCATTTACTTAAACTCGAGCTCCTACACACAGAAAAGTCACAAAACATATATATATATATATAGAGAGAGAGAGAGAGACCTACCAGGCCTCACCCTATTCATCTTGTTGATAATATGAACACAACTGACCACATGTGTCCATAAATCTACAAAAGCCTCTAAGTATATCTTACTAACATAATATGGTCAATACAAGACTCCAACCTACCCAAAAGTATATATACATAGGACAGTCTGATAACATCTTGACTTGGCTGTACAACAAACAAAATGGAGCTTCGCCAAACCTTAGGTAGATATCAATTCCGTCTATGATAAGAGCCCGCCAAACTAGATACTAGAACTTGCATTCATGAATGCAGTGCCCCGAGTAATGTGACATTAGTACAAAGAAATGTACTAAGTGCGTAAGGTAGATAACATATGAATAACTGAATTTAGACTAAACTGATTTCTCTACTTTTCTAGTAGAAAAAAAATACATGAAAGTGGTCAGTATACTTAACTTATTTGGTGAAGATATCAGCTCCTAACTTGGTTCTTCAACCCTTACATTTCCTCCAACTACAACTTGAAAAAAAAAGAATATCATCTAAGGTTTTGTATTGAATTTTTTGGAGACATTTGAAGGGGTTTATCTCTGATATTTGGCTCTATAATGAGCAAAATATGGAATAAATCAGACCTTAAAAGGAATCTTTAGCCGACCCCAACCAGGACCTTTTTGGACATATTTGATCCTTTCATTAAGAAAGTAGGTGACACACCTATTGGTCACCTATGCAGTCTCACAAAAATATAAATATCTCTCTATTCCGATGTGGTATTGACAAACGATTTAATATTTTGAAAATTAGACTCGTAAATCTTCAATTTGATAGGTGGACAATCTTTTAATTCCAAGTATATTGGGAGAAAATCTTAGCTATATTTGACCTAATGTTCAACACATTTATGAATGTAACTTGTGATGACTTTTGCCGACTTTTGTTCCACAACTCGCTTGACTTCAAAACATACACATTATCATACGACGAAAATAACTCATAACGTAACCTCCTTATCATATTAAGAATCTTAGCCTCACTCCCAAAGTAAATGTTATAACATTCCCAACTTGTTGACTTAGAGGAAACTTATTTTCCTCAATTTGTTTAGCTTATAAACCTTCCAACCATCTTGGTACTTGTTATTCATGATTTTAAATATTTGTATCCTCCACCATAATATGATTAAGTTACTTTATGTACTTTCAAAGATGATCTCATTTCTAAGTTTGTTCAATTGACTTGCGACGTACTCTTACATACGAAAACATGAGGTGTAACATAGTTATTTGTTTCTCTATTTCGTTATTGCTTTTCTACTTAATACTCGTACAAGTTTACAGTGAGTGTCGTGTCATAGCTTTGTCACTACTTCATCGAGGTTAGGCTCGACACTTATGGAGTATATGAAGTAAGTTATACTCATATTATACTTATGCACTTCTTGTGTAAATCTCAGTGTTGGTCCCAGTGTCGTTCATCGGTGATTGCTTGGGCCTTTCCTTCAACAGACTTGAGATTGTGTTGTACGACATTCACATACCCTAAAGTCCCCTCCTATATTTGTTGTTGTTTACCTTGTATCAGACAATTTTGTATTTTATTTCAGACTTTATATGTAGTATTCTAGTAGCTTATGTAGTTAGGACACAAATTTCTAGGAATAGTTTTTTGACAACGAGAGTGTACGTTTATTACCGTTTATGCTATTTCCCATTTTTATTTTTATATTAATGTCTCTTTTATTCTTAAGCTGCTTGTAATTACTTGTACTAATATTGGTTTGCTTAGCAAGCAGATGTTAGCGCCATCACGACTCTATGTTTGGGATTTTGAGTCCCGACTGAACCCTAAGTGTCATTATTCATTATATATTCAAGCTTTAGTATTCTATAATTCTTGTTTACTTTAGTTTAGTTGTGTTCCTTGTGGATCCAAATAAAAGACTGTTCACTTAGAAATGCTATCATTCGCAATAATAGAAGTAAAGAAAAGAGGTAATTCCTTAGGATGGTTTTTCAAGTTATAGAAATGATTTAGTACAGTCATTTTTGTTTGTCTTGTACCAATAAAATCACTCATCTTTTACCTTTTATACCATAAAGCAACTCCTACATAAAAATAAAAATAAAAAGCACTAGAAAGTGACATAAATAGTCTCTTAAATTTGACCTCTACTGCCTACCGATACTGGAAATATACCCAATCACCCTCGACCCCAAAATCCTACATACCAGCCTCCCCAACAACCAACAATGCCTGGATATAGTCAAACTCCTCCTTATGGTTCTTCACAACCGCCTGCACCGCCTTACAATTTTCCAGGTCAAGGTCAACCATATCCGCAGCCTCAGCATCAACAACACCCTCCACAAAGCCACGAGTATGGCCAACCTGCATATCCTGGGTGGCACTAGGTGAATTGCATCGTATTTTGCCTATTCAATGTGGTGTTAAAGGTGAATGCACAATTGGCTATTTGTGAGATAGACATGTGTTGATTAGATTAACTCTTTGGTAAGATTATGTTAATTTTTCTTCTAAAAGTGTTCACTATGTCAAAGATAAATTTGCCAATGATTACCAGCTTAGAACGTTGATATATGATGAAAAGTTCAAAATTGGAGAAGAAACTCCGAAGGTTATGGCCTGGATTTCATTCCCTAATCTTTTGCATACCTATTTTGTTAAAGAGTGCCTGTTTTCTTTAGCATCAGCAGTTGGAGTGCCATATCATCCTGATTTAGCAACTATTAAAAAGACACGTCCTAGTTGTGCAAGGGTGAAAGTATTAGTTGATTTAATGGATGAACTTCCAAAAAAAGTGAGGATGGATATACTCAATGAAGCCACTGGTGATATAAGAACAGAATGGGTAACTATAAAATATGATTATCTACCAAAATATTGCAAGGAGTGTAAATTGCAAGGTCATGATATGTTAGAGTGTTGGAAGCTTCATCCAGAATTAATAAATAACAAGGTTAATGATCAACAAAGTATTGCTGCAGAGAAGAGTGGTGAACAAACAATGGCCCTATGATGATATTATCTAGTGGTAAGGTTATTGGGAATGTTGGCCAAAAATGGAAGGAAGTGAGAGATCGAAGAGCTACAGCTAAGGAGAATGAAGTTAACAATACTGGAAAAGAGCTGGTACCTATGGAGAATTATCCAACAGATAAATCTAATATTGTACACACAAATAACAAGTTTTCAATTCTTGAAATTGAAAATAATGAGGATAATGATAATAAACAATTAGCTATTGTGGAGGAACAAGTGGAGCCTGCCAAGGTTACGATAAAAGCAGATGCGCCTGCATTTATGCCCAAGTCACCTGGTTCTAATAAAGGAAGTATGGGGGAAAAAGAAAGATGTAGGAGAGTCAGCAGGCAATTCAACACAAGGAGTAATTAATACACAAAGAGGGATAGAGGAAGGAAGAAGCATGGAAGAGAAAAAGACTTTACAACAAAGCAAGGAGTCTACTGCTGCATGGGTTCAAAGAGCTTTCAAGGGTAATGTGGTTACTATTAATACCTCATTTCAGGAGATACAATCCCAAGACACAAGGGTGGATAAGATACTTGCTGCAGATACTGACAAGGACAATATGGAAGATTCAGAATTTCAATTCTTCAAAAATAAGGAAGATGCAAAATGGAAGGGAAGCAAGCTGTGGTCAGACCAAATTGAAGAAGACAAAGAAGAAGGAGAGATAACAGAGAAGAAGATGATCAAAGTGCTTCTGCTAGTCTAGTTAATCCATATGTTTTAGATAAGGTTTGAGGCTCATGCATCTTCATAAGATTCACTAGTTCCTATTTAAGTCCTCCTAGGAAATAAGAGATAGCTTGACTTATAGACAAATCACAATGAGCCAAGAGTCGAGAAAAAGAAAATTGAAATTTCCTCACAGAACCAGGTTGTCTCAATTATTTAAGCTCTAACATTGGATCAGAAAACTCCTCGCTAAATGTTTCAACCAAGACAACTAAGTACTCATCCCGGTCAAGCATATCAAGTGACAATGAACTAGTTGGCATAAATAATCAGGCATCGGGGTTGCAGAACTCAGTTGAACAAGACAAAATAAACCAGCAACTAAATCAGCAAAATCCAATAGTATTAGCTACATAACAGCAACAAATGGTGATGGGGGAACATACCAAAGAAAGGGAAGAAGTACATGAGGCACTAGGAATTGGGGGTACAGACATGGATGAGGAATCAACTGCCCAGAATTTCCTCAATGTGGCTAAGCAAGGGGATCTATCTTCTAGACATATTCAGCAGGGTGTATCTGCAACAAAAGGAAGAAAATAGGCAAAAGATACACCAGCTATCCCATAATCTGGAGTCAAGACAAGAAGAGCATTATCTAAATCACTCAATAATTGATGGATGCAATCATATGGAATGTTAGGTCTGTAAACACTATGCAGGCCTTTGAAAGATTAATTCTGGTGCTTAGACAACATCACTTTGAATTCATTGGAGTATTGGAACCCATGCAACAAGCTAACAAGATAGAGGGATACAGAAGAAGAATTGGGCTTGGTCAAGCAGTAGTTAATGTCTCTAATAAGATATGTGCATTTATTGATGAGGTTTATGAAGTTGACATAATGTACAACATGGTGCAACAACTGACATTGAAGCTTTTCCACACAGACAGTCCCATGGCTCGTTGGAGGGGATTTCAATGTGATATGGGATGAAGAAGAAAAGTTTGGGGGTTTACCAGTCTCATTAAACGAGATTGATGACTTTCGACATTGCATGAACACTTGTAACTTGACAGATCTGGGCTTCAAAGGTAGTATATTTACATCTGAGGAAAATTGCATTTTTGAAAGGCTCGATAGGTGCTTGGGGAATATGGAGCTACAACAAACATTTCCAGGCCTTGAGATTACTCATTTGTCCAAGACTGGTTCTGATCATTATCCAATGCATTTGACATGTGATATTGAGGCTCCCCCTATTAAGAAGCCTTTTAGATTCCTGAACTTTTGGACTAAACATGAGTCTTTTAAGGATGTTGTTAAACAGAACTGTAATGCTGATTTTGCTGCAAATCCATTCATTTCTTCGTAATACCGAACATAAGCCTTAAGGTTCCAAACAATGATCAACACATGGAGTCATATTGCAAAAAATTGCAAGCCTTGAGGATGTGGTACGTTCATGAAAGACAATTTGAAGATGTTCCATTTATAATGAATAGGGAAAGGCTTCACAAAGTCCACGAAGATATGATTAGATACCTTGCACTAGAGGAGGAATTTTGGAAACAAAAGGCAGGGATGGCATGGTTTAAATATGGTGACAGAAACACAAAGTTTTTTCATGCACAAGTAAGAGGTAGGAGAAAGAAACTTCAATTGCATAGAATTAAAGACAGAAATGGTTCATGGGTTGAGGAGGATGAACAAATAGCAGAAGAAGCAATTCACTTTTATAAGGATCAATTCACTAAAACTGAGATTCCATCCGTGTTTCATATTTTGGAACACATCCCTAGATTGATTGAATAAGATCAAAATAAGCAGTTGACAGCCAATCCTACTCAAGAAGAAGTTAAAAAAGTAGTCTTTGGCTTAAATGGAGATTCTGCAGGGGGGCCTGATGGTTATACAGGAGCATTCTACCAAACATGTTGGGATATTGTAGGAGATGACTTATATGCTATGGTTCTTGCCTTTTCCAATGGTCACCAGTTGCCAAAATGTGTGACACACACTAATCTGGTTCTTCTACCAAAGAAAAAAGAGATTAATACATTTTCAGATCTGAGACCTATTAGTCTCAGCAATTTTGAACATGATCTTTTCTAGAGGAGTTCATGAAAGATTGGTGGAGTTATTACCTCGCATAATTTCAGAGGAGCAAGCTGGCTTTGTGAAAGGAATGAGGTAGTGGAAAAAGTGTTGTTGACTCAGGAGATTATAACAGACATTAGACTTAGAACAAGGGCATGTCCAAATGTGGTGATCAAACTTGACATGACTAAAGCCTATGGCAGGGTATCTTGGTTATTCTTAACTAAGATGCAAAGAAATTTGGATTTAGTGAAAGATTTATTGGGCTAATTTTTGACTTGGTGGGTAACAATCAATACTCTATCCTGATTAATGGCCAAGCTCATGGATTCTTCAAATCATCTAGAGGTGTGAAGCAAGGGGATCCTTTATCACCCACACTGTTTATTATAGAATCTGAAGCACTTTGGGTGGATGAAATTCTGTATATCCTCAGTTAGCTTCTCAATTTTAATTAATGGGAGTCCACAGGGATACTTTAATTCTCATAAGGGGCTAAGATAGGGGGATCCACTATCCCCCTACTTATTTTTGTTGGTGATGGAAATATTTAGTAGAATGCTTTTAAGAGCAGAAAAGTTAAGGTGGATTAGAAGATTGAATGCATCATGTAACTGATCTAGAGGTGGTTAGAAAGGTTGAGAGAGTAACAGGAATAGAAAGGAAAGACTTTCCCTTCACTTAACTAGGGTGTCCTATTTTTTATGCAAGAAGAAAGTTTGACTATTATCAACTAATGATAACAAAGGTGCTGGACAGGCTACATGCATGGAAGGGTAAACTACATTCTATTAGAGGCAGGGTAGTAGTGCCTTGGAGGGAAGGTTCTCATCTGTGGAGGAAAATGTTGGAAATTATGTTATCAACAAACTCCATAAGATATTTGTACAATTATTTTGGAGTAGTTCAGTAGGAGGTAATACCAGACATTGGGCATCTTGGAATACCCTGTGTTTACCTTATGAGGAAGGAGGAATTGGATTCAGATCCTTACATGATGTCTCTAAGGCACTTTTTGTAAACTTTGGTGGAATTTAGAACAAAACCTTCATTGTGGAGTGCCTTTATGAGCCAAAAATATTGCAAAAAAATGAATCCTATTGTTGTACCTTGGAGTGAGGGTTCACATATATGGAGGAAAATGCTTGAGTGTAGAGATCTTATAGAACATCAAATACTATGGCAACCAAAGATGGGATGTTCTCTGTTTTGGTTTGCAAACTGGACTGGTCTTGGTGCATTGTACTATATTACTCCACCTGATTTCTGCTGATGAAAGTATTCAAAATGTGTATGAATTGGTGGAGGATGGTGCATGGAATGTGCACAAATTATTGCAGGTACTACCAGAAGAATTAGCATTGCACATTGTGGAGAAAATAAGGCCCCCCAGGGTAGAGAATAAGTTAGATACCCCTTTCTGGATGTTGGAACCAAGGGGTCAATTCTCAGTAAAAACAGCTTGGGAATATCTAAGGAGGAGGGAGAATCCTAAAAGAGCATATAAGATGATATGGGTGAAAGGTCTCCCCTTTAAGATTTCCTTTTTCATGTGGAAGGTGTGGAAAGCCAAACTACCTCTAGATGACTTTATGAGGAGATTGGGTTATTGTATGCCATCTAAATGTTGGTGTTGTGCTGCACCTAAAGAGGAATCCCTAAGTCACTTATTCTTCACCTCAAGGGCTGCTGAAACAGTGTGGAAATACTTCTTACCAAGAGCTGAAATAGGTGTACAAGGGCTGAATCTATATCAGGCTATTACAAAGTGCTGGACTGCACCAGTTTTGCCAAGATTACAGCTAGTCATGCAGGCATTGCCTTCCTGTATAGTGTGGGAGATTTGGAAGAGGAGGAATATCCTAAAACATGGGGAAGCTGTATCTATAAGTAGGGTAATCTATCATGTGTCAACACACCTGCAAGACCTAGTTCAATTGAGAAAGCATGGACTACAGGTACCTCATAGGTGGACTGCATTGCTGAACATGATGGAAACCTACACTCCTAAGCTCAAATATGAGAAGGTAATCTGGGAGTTTCCTACTCAAGATTGGATAAAGGTGAAATACTTATGGGGCATCTAGAGGAAATCCTGGCAGGAGTGCAATTGGTTTTTGCATAAGGGATACACTTGGAGATGTTATTCATGCGTGTGGCAAGAGATTCAGGAGAGTACAAATATAGTGGCTGAGGAATTGGCTATAACAGAAGCATAAATGTATTGTTTGCAACACCAACTCAATTATATTTGGTTACAAACTAATTCAATGATGTGTAACATAGTAATTGAGGGAAGTCGGAAACCACCTTGGGTGATGGTTTAATATTTGGAGGAAATATGGAGGATTCTGGGGAGTTTCAATGCTAGGGTATCACATATATTTAGAGAGGGAAACAAACCAGCCGATCTTTTGGCTAACTATTCCTTAGACAAAAGGTCCTATTGAGTGTGTTGGTTTCATGTATTAGGATGTACAAGGTAGAAGAATTGTGAATAATGATAAACTCCAATGTCCCTACTCGAGAATAGGAGTGTCCAAGAGTTAGGAGATGAGGAGGAGGAGGTTACAATGGTGATGGAGGAGGATATGAGCAGTACATACGACCATCATGTTCAAGTCCTTAGGGAGGAGAACAAGCATAATATTGAAGGGAAGCAAGGATAGGCACAAGCATGGAAGCTATGATACAAGAGGATACACTAGGATTTGGAGTTGATTCTAGTTTAGTTGAACTAACTAACATCTCCAGCCCTAGTAAATATCACATAAAATGGAGTGGTTATTTGTGACGACCCAAAGGGTCATCACTTGTTTTATTAATCATTCCGAGCTTTTGAGGTCTTGAAAATGTAACGACCCGACCGGTCGTTTTAGAAAATTACGCCCCAATCCCTAATTTAACTGTTTCCCTAAGTTCATTTCTGCTATTGTGGTTTGCCGGGAGAATCGGTTCTGAAATTTGGAGCATTTTGGGACACTTAGTCCCTAAATGAGAACTTTAAAGCTAGAAAATGGCCCGTAGCCGGAACAGTGTTAAGACGATCTCGGAACGGAAATCCGATGGTTCCATTAGCTCCGTTAGGTGATTTCGGAGTTGGGAGCGCGTTCGGAATGTATTTTGGAGGTCCGTAACTCAATTAGGCTTGAAATGCCGAAGTTTGAGATTTTTGGAAATCCGATCGATAGGTGAGATTTTGACCCTGGCGTCGGAATGGATTTCCGACAATTTCTGTAGCTTCGTTATGTGATTTTGGATATGTCCGCAAATTTTCAGGTCATTTGGACGTCGTTTGGTTGGGTTTTGGATCAAATGTTAGTTTTGAAAGTTTTGAAGAAACTTAGGCTTGAATCCGTGTGTAATTGGTGATTTTGATGTTTAGGATGGTGTTTTTATGATTGGAACAAGTTCGTATCGTGTTTTGGAATATGTTGGTGGTTTTTGTTGGGGTCCCGGAGGCCTCGGGATGAATTCGGACCATCATCCGGCATTTTGGAACATGAAAAGTCTGCAGAAAAACTGCAGATCACTGGGCAAGATTTAAGCCATCGCGTTCGCGAGGGCCTTGTTCGCGTTCGCGTACGCTGGGTGCTGCAGAGCATCGCGTTCGCATCCAATACGTCGCGTTCGCGTAGTGGAAGAAGGAGAGGCACCGCGTTCGCGATCCCTGTGTCGCGTTCGCGAAGAGCAAGGCGGGTTGGATGAGAAATAAGGTCATCGCGAACGCGTGGACTAGTGCCGCGTTCGCGAAGGTTTAGCCGGCTGTGCATCGCGGACGCGAGTGGCGTCACGCGAACGCGAAGGGTAAATGGGTTAGAGCATCGCGAACGCGTGACGGGCCACGCGAACGCGATGAAGGAAAATGTCTGGCAGTGAGCTTAAGTTCAGAACATAACACCCGCGACCCCCATACACAAAAACGCCATTTTTGAGCTCCAAGAGAGGATTTTGAAGGGAAACGCTGGGATATCATCGGGAAATCATCGGGGGTAAGTTTCTTGACCTTAATTCGTTGGTTTATCATGAAATCCGTGATTATTTCACTGAAATTGGAAGATTAAAGGTGGGTTTGAGCCCTAGGCCTAAATGTTAGAAAATCTCCGATTTGAGTGGGCAAATGGAGTCCGATTTTGGTAAATTTTATATGCCTAGACTCGTATTGAGATAAGGAACCTGAATATATAATTTTCGTGATTTTTCGATAAGCGTACCGAAAGTCGGGTTTTGGCAACTTGTGGGTTTTGGTGTATTTTGAGTTATTTTGATTGGGTAATGCCCAATTGGCCTATTTTGATGTGATTCTATTGATTTTTATCAGATTCTACACTTGTGGAGGCCGACATTCGTGGCAAGAGGGTTATTGCTTAGCGGTTTTGTACCGGAATTGAGGTAAGTGGCTTGTCTAACCTCGTGTGGGGGACTTTCACTCCTAGGATATTATTGTGATACTTTAAATGCCTTGTACGCGAGGTGACGAGCGTGTACATGCGCTGGTTGTTGAACACATACTTTACTCAAAATGTTCAATTAGTGATATTCCTGTTCTTAGTTGTTAAATTCGATATTCCTACCGGTAGTAGTTAGAAAGCATGATTAGATAGAATCTAACTGTCCAGTTGCTTAATTGATTTACTTGAGTTTTCTTGGTAATCGCTGGCGCTGTTCATCGGCGAAGTTATCGTTAAGTATATTATACTTCTCTCTGTGTATTCCTTTACTTGCTGTGGTTATGGACTACGGGTTCGATTCCCGAGATCCTGAGATTATTGAAATGTGGACTACGGGTTCGATTCCCGAGATCCTGAGATTATTGAAATGTGGACTACGGGTTCGATTCCCGAGATCCTGAGATTATTGAAATATGGACTACGGGTTCGATTCCCGAGATCCTGAGATTATTGAAATGTGGACTACGGGTTCGATTCCCGAGATCCTGACTTATTGGTAGGGACTGCGGGTTCGATTCCCGGAGATCCTGAGTTATTGAGATATTATTGAGACATGGGATGCGGGTTCGATTCCCGGAGACCCAGGGGTACTGAGAATGGGACTGTGGGTTCAATTCCCACAGATCCTGGATTTGTTTATTTGAGTTGGTTATTTGTTGTTAGCTTAATTGTAGACAGTTGCAGTAATCATCATAATGTTGTTATTTCGGAAATTATTATCATTTAAACCGTTTATTTTGTTATCATCATTATATTATTGTTTTCTCAGTAGGGCCCTGACCTACCTCGTCACTACTCCATCGAGGTTAGGCTTGGCACTTACTGAGTACCGCCGTGGTGTACTCATACTACTCTTCTGCACACTTATGTTGTGCAGATCCAGGTACATCAGAGCAGGCTCGTACTAGGTGATTCCGCAGCTTTCTGGGAGACCTCGAGGTATGATCTGCTACGTCCGCCGATCCGGAGGCTTTCCTTCTATTCTAGTAGTACTAGTTGACATTTTTCTTCATTTTGTTGTTAGATACTCTTTACACATAAAGCCATGTGGGCATTGAAGAAGCTAAATCTGGAATGGGCGGAGGCTGCGAACTTGAGGCTAACGCAATTAAATGAACTGGAAGAATTCTGATTCCATGCCTATGAGAGCGCAGCTGTGTACAAGAAATGGATGAAGTTTGTCCACGAAGAAAAGATCATGAAAAGAGAGTTCAAGGCGGGTGATCTAGTCTTACTCTTTAACTCAAGGCTAAAATTGTTTCCGGGCAAACTTAAATCAAAATGGTCCGGCCCCTTTAAAGTGGTGACACTACAAGAAAATATAGTTATTACGGTGGTTATTTTGACATATAATGGCGGTTTCAAACCGCCGTAATACACATTAACGGCGGATTTAAAAAGCGCCACAATCTCGTCCGCCAAAATTATATTATGGCTGTTTTGGTCTAACCGCCGTAATCATCTATGGAAACCGCCATATTTTGTTGGGGTTAATGCGGCATTTGGGTTAGCGTATTCTGGCAGTTTTAAACCGCCATAGTGGCATTGGGAAAACTGATACATTAAATCCAACATCCATTCACAATTTGTTTTTCACATTTACAATTCTATTTATTGAATGCTATACTTTGAAACTTCTATAACACTTCATAATCATCTTAATTAAACCAATATAGAAGACTAAATAAGAAAAATATTCACTATATAAAAAAATATAGTATACCAAAATTACATCATCAAAATATTAATGCTTCAAATTGTATTTTAACATTAATATCCAAAAGATTCATAGTTGAACCTACAAAATAATCACTAATTTGCACTTGAACGATCATCATTGTTACATTTGTCTAAAGATCTTCTTGGCTCAACTGTTGATGGTTCACCACTTCCTAAATCTGGTGCCTGAAAAAAAAAATATAGTCAACAAGCAAACTAAAATTTTGAGCTGGAGATGGGGAAGAAGGATAGTGAACAATCTGGTGTTTTATTTCCACCTCAATTTTTCTGCCTATTCCTATGTTTGTGGTGTATTTTGCTCTTATTGGTATGGTGTTTCCTAGTCTCAATTGATACCATTCAGAATGCAGAGAAGGAAATAAGTAAAAAGAACTGTTAGAAGAGGAATGTTTCTACTCCAGGTGGCTACTATGTTGGAATTTGGAAGTAGTGAAATACCGAAATGAGGTGGTTTAGCTAAACATTTAATGTAGCAAGAGAACTTTTACCTGTGGTAAAGGTTCGTCAAGATTTCTGCTCTGACTTCGAATTTCTTCAATTCTTTCCTACAAAATTTGAAGAAGCATAAGTTAAGCAATAGATCAAATATCATTTAGCTTTCTCATTATTATCATCACTATAAGGTTAATGACAAAGTAGCTTTCCGAAACATCCTCATCTGCTATACTTTTTATTTGTGGAAAATTGAATAAGTAATAAAATTATGGAAGTTTAGCTAGTTATACTACAATATGTGATCTTTAATATATTGATTGGTCCTATATTTCAAGGCTATGGATTGTATTCAGAAAGCAATACAACTTTGATTCTATTGGTCGACAGAAGTGACTTGTTGCAATTCCCTATCTGCTTCTTTTGGTATGCTATAATATGAATGAGCATATTCCAAATTAAACAGTAAACTTGTACCAATAATTCAGCAACTTCCTTTTTTTTGGAGATGTCCTAATGAATCCAAAAAGACTTGACAGAAGATGAAACTCAACTATTCAGTTGTGGTCCAAATTTATTCATATGCTATATTATGATCTTACACATGATTTCTGAAACAAGTAAAATTAAATGACAGTGAACTACAGCCAAAAGCTACTTCTTTTATATTAGGCTGCATTCAAATAGCAGAGTAAAAATTAGTTATTGAAATTTTGGCATACTTATTATCTATAACTATAAAACCAAAAGTATAGAAAGAAGAGACGAACCTCCAATCAACTGTTTTGTCGATCTCTTCATCTCTAAATGGTTTGGATCATACGTACTCGTTGAAGGGTGACTTTCAAACTATGATCATCCTCCGCCAAATACCATCGCACAGATAAGAGAAGGGCCACGACCTTACATACATGAAAGTTCTCAATAAAATTAGTTAAAGAGAACTATAATTACCTCGATAGACCTTAAATGCTATAGATTTGAGTTCTTGTAAAAGGAGTAATGGAGAAATATCACCTCTGCAGCATCTTTCTTAAATATATCCTTTCCAACAACCACTACAACTGTGAAAATGCACTCAACAACATTGTCTTGTAGTAATTTACTTGCAACCAATGGCCAAATCATAGCATCAGCTATGACCAGATCATAGCATTTAACGAAGAGATCCTGCCAAGTTAAAACATTAAACAAGGAAAACAACATGAATACTCAATCACTTGAATTTATATATACCTATATCATTGACAAACCAATGAGGCTCTTCATTGCTTGTACTATGTCCAGTTCGTGAAGATACTACATCAGATGATGAAGATGGAATGGCGCGCTGAGAAGATACTCCATTAGATGATGAAGATGGAACACCATTGTACAAAGAGACTCCATTAGATGATGAAGATGGAACAACGTGTTGCGAATAGACTTCATCAACTGAAATAGCAGATCATGTAGGTTGTGTAGGCAGTGTAGGAAGTAAAGACACTCGATAAGATGTTGAAGATGAAGCTTGAGCCTGTAATGACTGCCCCGGAACAAGTGAAGATCTCTCTTTAACTGATTTCAATTGATTTCTTACTCTAATTTGCTTCGGCATGTCAAAAACTAAACAACACATTATAAATATGATATCGACACAAACTTGAACAGAAAAAGCAAAGACCAAAAGCAAGAATCACAGGAAAAAAGAATGCAGTAGGTGTACTGACCAAGAGAAGATAAGGCAAATATAACTTCTGTCAGAATACTCATAGAATTATTAGAGTATATGCTTTCTTTTAGTATACCTAATACCTGAAAAATAAGACTGTTACGGGCTCGGCATTTATGCCCAAAGGCCAAGAATCAAGACCTCTCTATGTACTACTAGTATCAATCTCTACATACATAAAAGCATATAAAACAAAGCAAGAAAACCTTGATACTAAACCAGTTTAAGCTTCAACACAAAAATAATATAAGCTTAATTAATGAAAGAAAGTAACTAGATGCAAGAACACAAAGCAAGTCAAGAACAAAAAAAGGACATAACTATAATCTAAACTAATTTGAAACGAAAATATATCAAGATGCTTAAAAAACCTGACATTTTTTATGTGACGGTTATGCAGAAAACATATCAAGATACTTAATGTCACTTAGCAAGTGTAGAAATTCATCTTCTAAAAAAATTAATATGTACACCTAATGACAAGTTGCAAAATTAGAGAATTCCTCATAGTATACATTTAGTTACAGAGATCACTTGCAGAAAATATATCAATATACTTTGGTGATTTAAAGAGAAAATGGAATAAAACTGAAACTAATAACAAGCCCAAATATAATATTTAGGTTAATAAAATTGATTAACAAACTCTATGACTAATTTAAACTGATAAGAGTTTACTCAACACTAAGAAAAAATCAATCTACCTTCAAAAATAGAAATCTGCTCTAAAGGAAGGACAAAATTAAACTGAAACGAGCTATACCTATCAAATATTTTTCTGTCGACATCGATC
Organism: Nicotiana noctiflora; assembly: GCA_032618575.1. Lineage (NCBI taxonomy): Eukaryota > Viridiplantae > Streptophyta > Magnoliopsida > Solanales > Solanaceae > Nicotiana > Nicotiana noctiflora. Next base: position 79,677 of record JASVEL010001617.1, read on the forward strand.
CTAATAGCTTCATCACCAGCAGATTTTGATTTAGCTACCTATCAAGCCCATATATAATATTTAGCTTAATATTAGTAAGAACAATAACTTAAAATATCAAAACTAAGTGCATACAAGCGAAATATTATACAAAGCAGCAAAAATTTTGAAGAAAAAGCAAACTAATTTAACAGAAAATAACAAAAAAATAAACTAAAAATAAAAGAAAGAAGTAATGAAACCATTAGAACATTAATATTTTCTAATAATAGCAGACATCCTTCTGTTGTCCTTTTTTCCAGTAATAGATTACTATTTTTATGTTATCTATTAAATTGACTGAATAAATAATAGATCATCGGACTTAGGAAAAAAAATAGAATAGAATTGGGGAAATCGCTGCACTTCCAAATACGCATGAACCCTAATAAAGAGAAAAGTACTAAATATACATTATTACCTGAAGATTATTGAAGTCGATACACAAATTTTATGTACTTTTTGAGATTTGAATGTCAATTCTTCTAGTCAGAGAAACAGATAAGGAAAAATAGAAAAATTTAAAGTTAGAAAATTTGGAGTTCGCCGCCTATTGAGGAAAATAGACGGAACGGGAATTGGGGAAATAGAACGAAAGGGGTGGGGGAAATTGGGGTAAGAGATACGAGGGAATTGGAATATTCTAGAGGGAGTCTCAAATTATAAGGGGGGAAATACCAAAACCTATTGATAGAATAATTAAATTGATAAATTGTGGCAGTTCTAAGCGCCGCAATATGAAATAATCGCCCTTATACAAAAATTTTAATCCGGCGGCTGTTGGAACGCCATTTTTTATTTTCTTTTGTGGCGGTTATTTGGAACCGCCGTAATATAACCGCCACAATAATTTTCCTTTTTTGTAGTGTGAGTGTCTCCCCATATGGAGCGGTGGAATTTAAGAGAAATGAGCATATTGAAGCAGGAGCTAATTCTAATATCCAACAAGCTCAAATTGTTAGAAAGAAGAGCACAAGGGAGCATTTTTTTACTAATGAGTGTTTCTATCTTGCAGGTTCAGCAGCACTATTTATACTCTATGGTTTAAGAAAGTCCCAGATGGTGGTATTAGTACTTAGTACTCAATCCATCAAGGAATAATTAAATCTAGAGGGTAGAATAGTGATTAAGAAGGCCACAGTATTTCATTCCAAGGTTGTAGAAATGCTTCACAAGCGTGTTACAAAACATCAAATCTAGACATGCAACAACAGGAAATCATGAATCAAAGTCACAAGAATCACAGCAAGCAAATCTAAGGTACCAATTACAAAAGGAGGCTGCTGACAGCATAATTTCCAAATTAAGGAAATATCAGCTGAATGAGGCACCTGAGGAAGCAGTCAACCACAGAGGTATACAAGATGCAGACGATAAAATTCAAACTATAACTAATCATTTCGAGCTTCTGAGGCCTTGAAAACCTCATTCTATGTTGCCTCGATTTACGTGCACGATCCGAGCATGTAGCCGGAAAAATTTTGTGATAGAAAATATGAATTCTATGAGAAATTTGGATAAAAATGATATTAATATTGATATGGTTGACTTCGGTCAACATTTTTGGTAAACGGATCCGGACCGAGATTGGATGGTCCCGAGAGGTCCGTAGGAAAATATGGGACTTGGACATGCGTCCGGAGTCGAATTCTGAGGCCTAGAGCCCAAGTTATGAATTTTTCTATGAAATTGTTTTTGATGTAATTGTTAAAGGAAATAAATTAATTGACCTTGGTATCGGGCTCGTATTTTGGTTCCGACGCCTGGTACAAGTCTTAAATATTATATATGTGATTTCTGTAAAGTTTGGTGACATTCGGATGTCGTTTGAGATGTTTTGGACCTTGAGTTCCAAGTTAAGAAGTTTTGAAAATCAAAAGTATAAAAATCATGAGTTTGAGGCTTGATTTGATTAAAACGAAGTGATATTGGCGATGTGATCGCACGAACAAGTTCATAATGTGTTTTTGAGGTTATGTACATGTTTGGTTTGGAGCCCGGGGGGCTCGGGTAAAGATTTGATAGGCCGTTGGATGAAATTCTGAATTTTTGAACTGCTGGTTTTTCACCCAGTTGTTGGCTTCGCAATTGCGAAGAATTTCTCGCAATTGCGAAGGGGACAGTGTAAGGCAAGGCTCGCAAATGCGAACCTTTATCGCAAATGCGAAGCCCCCTTTGACTAGCCTTGTTCGCAAATGCGAACAATTGTTCGCATTTGCGAAGGTCCCCAGTGCCTGCCTATGTTCGCAAATGCGAACAAAAGTTCGCAAATGCGAACATTCCCCATACTACAAATGTTCGCAAATGCGAACATTCCCCATACTGCCTTGGTTCGCAAATGCGAACACTGCCTTATACAGCATGTGTTCGCAAATGCGAACATTAGTTCGCAAATGCGAACATCCCTTTGTTCGCCAGTTTTCGCAATTGCGAACAAATGTTCGCAAATGCGAACTTCCCAGCCTTAGCTTATTTTTCAAACTCCAGAAATTGGTCGGGGTTCGCAATTGCAAATGCGAACACAGAGACCTGAAAAACACGAATTTCGGTCATTTCTTCACTTTTTACAAAACCAAAACACCCATTTGCGATTCTTCAAGGATTTCTTCTTCATCAAAACGATTGTAAGTCACTTTTTACTTAATTCTTTCAATTCCTAACATCATTAAACATGTTTTTCATAAGAAATCAAAGATTTTCATGGTAGAATTCTTGTTTTTGTTAGAAAATAGGGTTTTTCATAAATTGGGGAATTGGACCTCGAATTGAGGTCCGATTTTGAAACAAATCATATACATGAACTCGTGGGGGGATGGGTAACCGGATTTTGGTCCTAACCCCGAGTTCCGACCATGTGGGCCGGGGTTGAAATTCACTATTCCGGGCAGAATGTTGTAAAAGTTGTATTTGGTCTTAAGAATTATTTTGTTGAGTAGTATTGATGATATTAAATCAATTGTGTATAGATACGATTGGATTGGAGCCAAATTTGAAAGAAAAAGACATTTCCACGGAGTGAATTGTTCATAAGCATTCGAGGTAAGTGTTTGTTCTATCCTAGCTTGAGGGAATAGGATTATGTGTTATGCGTTATGTGATCGAGTGCGGTGTATGGGCTGTGGTGACGAGCATCCATACACTGGCGTCTAGTATGACCGTGAGTCGTTGGAAAATGATTATTTTGAGATATATTACGGATGAATTGTTATTGTTCTCCCTTGTTGGGACTTGTTGTGAAGATAATTATTGATTTCCCTTGATGGGACGGTTTATGAATTGTTGTTTCTTTCTTTGCTCTTTAGCTGTGATTGTTATTTGGGTGAGGAAGAGTGATAATGCACGAAGGGTGATGCCGTGCCATGTTTATTTATTTATGCACGAAGGTTAATGCCGTGCCATGTTTATTTATTGATTATGCACGAAGGATCATGCCGTGCCCTATTATTGAACCATGTACGAAGGATCATGCCGTACTATGGATGTGAGGATGAGAGTAAAAGCACGAAGGGTGATGCCGTGTACTTTATTTGCTTATTTGGTGAGGATGAGAGTAAAAGCACGAAGGGTGATGCGGTGCAATTGTTTGCTATTCCTTAACTTGATATTACTTGTGTTTACATTACACTTTGTTTTTCCTTGTGAAATTATTAACTGTGGTTAATTGTTGAATTCTTTAAGATATTCCTTATCGTGTTAATACTTGATTATTTCTTGTTATTTTGTGGTACACATATATATATATTGAATTGCACGGGGTTATGTGGGTGTCTGGTCCTAGGCTTGTCACTACTTCGCCGGGATAGGCCAGGCACTTACCAGCACATGGGGTCGGTTGTGCTGATGATACACTTCTGTGCGTTTTTGCACGAGTCCAGGTTACGATCAGGAGCAACAGCAGCAGTAAATCGATTGAGTGGGAGTTGATCATATTTGAGACCGAGGTAGCTTGCAGACGTCCGCAGGCCGGCGTCTCTTTCTTTATTTATGTTATTAGCTGTAGTCTCATTGTTCCGAGACAAACAGAATTATGTTATATTTCCTTCAGACTTTTATGTGTAGTATTCCATAGTAGTTTGTGAGTTGGTGACTCCAAGTCTTGGGTAGAGGATTTCAGTATGATTTTTACTTTGTGATTTGTTATTTCCATTTCGATAAAGTATTCCGCATTTATTTAATTAAAATTGTGTTAAAAACAGGATAGTATGAATATAGTGGCTTGCCTAGCTACCACGAGTAGGCGCCATCACGATCCCGATGTTGGGGGAAAATCCGGGTCGTGACAAGTTGGTATCAGAGCTCTAGGTTACATAGGTCTCACCACTGACGAACAAGCTTAGTAGAGTTTGAGAGGTAGGTACGGAGACGTCTGTACTTGTCCTCCAGAGTCTATTGAGTTAGGAAAGAGTCTCTCATTTGTTCTTTCTTGTCGTGCGACTTGTTCCTCAAATGCTGATTGAATTTCTATCCTGTCCTTTCGCAGATGGTAAGGACACGCGCTTCTTCGTCCGCTGACCAGCAGCCCGAGCCCCAGGCAGCTCCCGTGAGGGGCAGGGGCCAAGGCCGTATTAGAGGCCGTGGTAGGGATAGAGCTCAGCCCCAGGCAGCTACCCCAGAGGTGGAGCCTCATATTGAGATTGACGAGGAGGTTCCAGTCCCAGCAGCTCCAGTGGGCCCAGCTCAAGTCCCAGGAGAGGCTTTATTTACCCGGATCTCCGGGATGCTTTGGTCAGAATAGCGGGATTTATGGACAGCATTGCCAGAGCGGGTTTATTATTAGTTGCACCACCCTCTTCTCAGGCTGGAGGAGGGGCCCAGACTCCTATTGCTCGTACTCCGGATCCAGTAGCTCCTCAGCCTCAGGCACCAGTGGTTCAGCCAGCTGTGGCCACTCAGTCAGGTACCACGGCTCATGCCGGAGATGGAGCGGCCATGACTTCTGATTCTTTATGGAGACTTGATCGGTTCTCCAAGCTATTTACCACTACATTCAGCGGAGCCACATCAGAGGATCCTCAGGACTTCTTATTCAGTTGCCATGAGATTCTCAAGACTATGGGGATCGTGGAGACAAACGGAGTTGACTTCTGTACCTTCAGACTTGCAGGATCCGCCAAGACTTGGTGGAGAGATTATTGCTTGACTCGACCAGCAGGGTCCCCAGCTTTATCATGGGACCGGTTTGCGGAACTATTTATGGAGAAGTTTCTCCCTGCTACTCAGCGGGATGTACTTCGGAGGCAGTTTGAGCGCCTCCATCAGGGCATTATGACAGTTACACGGTATGAGACGAGATTTATCGACTTGGCTCGTCATGCAGTGGTGATACTTCCCACGGAGCGGGAGAGGGTCCGCAGATTTATAGATGGGCTTAATCAGCCGATTAGACTCCAGATGGCTATGGGCGTGGGGAGTGACATATCATTTCAGGAGGCAGCCAATGCAGCACGCAGAGTTGAGATGGCTCTTGCTAGGGGAGGCGGTTATTCTTCGGATAAGAGGCCTCGTCATTCAGGTAGGTTTGGTGGTTCTTCCTCTGGTGGCAGAGAATCCTTTGATAGAGGCCGGTCCTCCGAGCACTTTTCATTCCGCCCTTCAGGCTTCACAGGGTGGATCAGGTGATCGTGGTTTTCGGGGGAATTATTCAGACCAGTCTCCTATTAATGCTCAGCCTCTTCAGAGTGTTCGTGGAGGCCATTCAGGTCGTCAGGGCCAGCAGCCCTATCAGTCTAAGAGTTGCTACGGTTGTGGCGACCCAGGTCATTTTATTAGGAATTGCCCTATAGCAGCGGGCAACTCTCAGCAGCGAGGTCCTCGTCCTATGATTCAGGCCCCAGCTGACCCTCAACCTACCCAGCCAGCCAGAGGTGGGGGTAGAGATTATAGAGGTGGAGGTCGAGGCCGTAGAGATGGAGACCGTCCAACGAGAGGTAGAGGTCAGCCAGTTGATGGTCGTCCTAGAGACGCAGCTCAGAAGGGAGGTGCGGATCCCCGATTCTATGCTTTACTAGCCAGGCCAGAGGCAGAGGCATCAGATGCTGTGATTACAGGTACTATTCTTGTGTGTGGCAGAGGTGCTTCGGTATTATTTGACCCTGGATCTACATATTCCTATGTGTCTTCCTACTTCGCACCGTATTTGGTTGTGCCCAGCTATGCTCTGGATATTCCAGTTTATGTGGCTACACCAGTGGGTGACTCTATTGTAGTCGATCGGGTGCATCGTTCGTGCGTAGTCATATTTGGGGGTCTTGAGACCCGTGTTGATCTGTTGCTTTTGGACATGGTAGATTTTGATGTCATATTGGGGATGGACTGGTTGTCCCCATACCATGCTATTCTTGATTGCCATGCTAAGACGGTGACCTTAGCATTGCCAGAATCACCCCGACTAGAGTGGAAGGGTACCTCAAGCCACTCCGTTCGCATTGTTATTTCTTATGTTAAGGCTCGACGTATGGTCGAGAAGGGGTGTCTAGCTTATTTGGCTTATGTTCGTGATTCCAGCGCAGAAGTTCCTTCCATTGAGTCGGTCCCTATTGCACGGGAGTTTCCTGAGGTTTTTCTTTCAGACCTGCCGGGCATGCCACCCGACAGGGATATTGATTTCTGTATTGATTTGGCACCGGGCACTCAGCCCGTCTCTATTCCACCCTATCGTATGGCCCCGCCGGAGTTAAAAGAGTTGAAAGATCAGTTGCAGGACCTTCTTGAGAAGGGCTTTATCAGGCCCAGTGTTTCCCCCTGGGGAGCACCTGTATTATTCGTAAAGAAGAAGGATGGCTCGATGCGGATGTGTATTGATTACCGGCAGTTAAACAAGGTGACTATCAAAAATAAATATCCACTGCCGAGGATTGATGATTTGTTTGACCTGCTCCAGGGAGCGAGGGTATTTTCTAAGATAGACTTGAGGTCAGGCTACCATCAGCTGAAGATCAGGGCGGCTGACATTCCTAAGACGACCTTTCGCTCTAGATATGGGCATTATGAGTTCTTGGTCATGTCCTTCGGGTTGTCCAATGCCCCAGCAGCATTCATGGAGTTGATGAATCGGGTATTCAGGCCTTACTTAGATCTGTTCGTGATAGTCTTCATAGATGACATCTTGGTGTACTCCCGCAGCCAGGAAGAGCACGAGCAGCACCTCGGAGTGGTTCTTCAGACTCTGAAAGATTACCAGCTATATGCCAAATTTTCTAAATGTGAGTTCTAGCTGAGTTCGGTAGCATTTCTGGGTCACATTGTATCGGTGGAAGGTATTCGGGTAGACCCAAAGAAGATTGAGGCAGTCCAGAATTGGCCTCGACCAGCTTCAGTGAGTGAGATCCGGAGTTTCTTGGGATTAGCAGGTTACTACCGTCGTTTTGTAGAGGGGTTTTCTTCTATTGCAGCCCCGATGACCAGGTTGACCCAGAAGGGTGCCCAGTTCCAGTGGTCAGAGGAGTGTGAGGCGAGCTTTCAGAAGCTCAAGACAGCCTTGACTACCGCACCAGTACTGGTACTACCTACGGGTGCAGGGCCTTATACAGTTTATTGTGACGCATCTCGTACAGGGCTTGGAGCGGTATTGATGCAGGATGGTAAGGTTATTGCTTATGCTTCGAGACAGCTAAAAATACATGAGAAGAATTGTTCGTGCCTTAAAGATCTGGAGGCATTATCTATATGGTGTGACATGTGAGGTGTACACTGATCACAAAAGCCTACAGTACTTGTTCAAACAGAAGGAGTTGAATCTACGACAGCGGAGATGGTTAGAGTTGCTAAAAGACTATGATGTTACTATATTATATCACCCGGGTAAGGCCAATGTGGTGGCCGATGCATTGAGTAGAAAGTATGCCAGCATGGGTAGTCTTGCATATATTCCGGTCAATCAAAGACCATTAGCTCTAGATGTCCAGGCCTTAGCCAACCGGTTCGTGAGATTAGACATTTCTGAGCCTAGCAGGGTGTTAGCTTGCACGATCGCTCGTTCTTCTTTATTAGAGCGTATCCGTGAGAGGCAATTTGATGATCCTCATTTGCGTGAGTTGAGAGATACAGTACAGCGGGGAGGTGCCACACAGGTAAACCTAGATGATGATGGGGTATTGAAATTGCGGGGTCGAGTTTGTGTACCCAATGTCGAAGGGATTCGAGAGTTGATCTTAGCAGAGGCCCACAGTTCGCGGTATTCTATTCACCCAGGCGCCGCAAAGATGTACCAGGACTTACGGCAACACTATTGGTGGCGGAGAATGAAGAAAGATATCGTTGCGTATGTCGCTCGGTGTCTAAATTGTCAGCAGGTGAAATATGAGCACCAGAGACCTGGTGGTGTGTTCCGGAGGATTGAAATTCCCGAGTGGAAATGGGAGCGGATCACTATGGACTTCGTTACTGGACTTCCTTTGACTCGGAGGAAATTTGATGCTATTTGGGTCATTGTTGATAGGTTGACCAAATCAGCACACTTTATTCCAGTATCTGTCTCCTACTCGTCGGAGAGGTTAGCGGAGGTTTACATTAGGGAGATTGTTCGTCTCCATGGGGTGCCAGTATCTATTATCTCCGATCGGGGTACGCAGTTTACCTCGCGGTTCTGGAGAGCGGTTCAGCAGGAGTTAGGCACCCAGGTTCAGTTGAGTACAACATTTCATCCTCAGACGGATGGCCAGTCCGAGAGGACTATTCAGATTCTAGAGGACATGCTTCGAGCCTGTGTTATTGATTTCGGAGGCTCGTGGGACCAATTTCTGCCATTAGCAGAGTTCGCCTACAATAACAGCTACCAGTCCAGCATCCAGATGGCCCTGTATGAGGCGTTGTATGGTAGGCGATGTCGATCTCCAGTCGGATGGTTTGAGCCGGGGAAGGCTCGGTTGTTGGGTACAGACTTAGTTCCGGAGGCCTTGGATAAGGTCAAAATTATCCAGGAGAGATTGCGTGCCACTCAGTCCAGAGAGAAGACTTATGCGGATCGTAAGGTTCGAGATGTAGATTTCATGGTCGGTGAGCACGAGTATTGCTCCGGGTGTCGCCTATGAAGGGCGTGATGAGGTTTGGGAAGAAGGGCAAGCTCGGCCCTAGGTATATTGGTCCATTTGAGATTCTAGACAGAGTGGGAGGGGTGGCTTACAGATTAGCTTTGCCGCCTAGCTTATCAGCCGTGCATCCAATTTTTCACGTATCTATGCTTCGGAGATACCACGGCGATCCCACTCATGTGTTAGACTTCAGTACTGTCCAATTGGACAATGATCTATCTTACGAGGAGGAGCGGTGGCTATTCTAGACCGGCAGGTTTGACAGCTGAGGTCGAAGAGTTATCCTTCTGTGCGTGTTCAGTGGAGAGGTCAGCCTCCTGAGGCATCGACCTGGGAGTCCGAGTCTGATATGCGGAGCCGCTACCCACACTTGTTTCCTGACTCAGGTACTTCTTTCTTTTGTTCGTTCGAGGACGAACGGTTGTTTTAGAGGTGGAGATTGTGACGACCCAAGGGTCATCACTTATTTTATTAATCATTTCGAGCTTCTGAGGCCTTGAAAACCTCATTCCATGTTGCCTCGATTTACATGCACGATCCGAGCTTGTAGCCGGAAAGATTTTTGTGATAGAAAATATTAAAATTTATGAGAAATTTGGATAAAAATGATATTAATATTGATATGGTTGACTTCGGTCAACATTTTTGGTAAACGGATCCGGACCGAGATTGGATGGTCCCGAGAGGTCCGTAGGAAAATATGGGACTTGGACATGCGTCCGGAGTCGAATTCTGAGGCCTAGAGCCCAAGTTATGAATTTTTATATGAAATTGTTTTTGATGTAATTATTAAAGGAAATAAATTAATTGACCTTGGTATCGGGCTCGTATTTTGGTTCCGACGCCCGGTACAAGTCTTAAATATTATATATGTGATTTCTGTAAAGTTTGGTGACATTCGGATGTCGTTTGAGATGTTTTGGACCTTGAGTTCCAAGTTAAGAAGTTTTGAAAATCAAAAGTATAAAAATCATGAGTTTGAGGCTTGATTTGATTAAAACGAAGTGATATTGGCGATGTGATCGCACGAACAAGTTCATAATGTGTTTTTGAGGTTATGTACATGTTTGGTTTGGAGCCCGGGAGGCTCGGGTAAAGATTTGATAGGCCGTTGGATGAAATTCTGAATTTTTGAACTGCTGGTTTTTTCACCCAGCTGTTGGCTTCGCAATTGCGAAGAATTTCTCGCAATTGCGAAGGGGACGGTGTAAGGCAAGGCTCGCAAATGCGAACCTTGATCGCAAATGCGAAGCCAGCCTTGCTCGCAAATGCGAACAATTGTTCGCATTTGCGAAGGTCCCCAGTGCTGCCTTGGTTCGCAAATGCGAACCATTGTTCGCAAATGCGAACGTCCCAGTGACTGCCTTGGTTTCGCAATTGCGAAGAATGTGTCGCAATTGCGACAAAGCCCAGAAGCCTGCTGGTTCGCAAATGCGAACATTATTTCGCAAATGCGAAATCCCCAGTAACTGCCTAGACTTCGCAAATGCGAATAAATGTTCGCAAATGCGAACTTCCCAACCTTAGCTTATTTTCAAACTCCAGAAATTGGTCGGGGTTCGCAATTGCGAACCCATGTTCGCAAATGCGAACACAGAGACCTGTAAAACACGATTTTCAGTTCATTTCTTCACTTTTTACAAAACCAAAACACCCATTTGCGATTCTTCGAGGATTTCTTCTTCATCAAAACGATTGTAAGTCACTTTTTACTTAATTCTTTCAATTCCTAACATCATTAAACATGTTTTTCATAAGAAATCAAAGATTTTCATGGTAAAATTCTTGTTTTTGTTAGAAAATAGGGTTTTTCATAAATTGAGGAATTGGACCTCGAATTGAGGTCCGATTTTGAAACAAATCATATACATGAACTCGTGGGGGGATGGGTAACCGGATTTTGGTCCTAACCCCGAGTTCCGACCATGTGGGCCCGGGGTTGAAATTCACTATTCAGGGCAGAATGTTGTAAAAGTTGTATTTGGTCTTAAGAATTAGTTTGTTGAGTAGTATTGATGATATTAAATCAATTGTGTATAGATACGATTGGATTGGAGCCAAAGTTGAAAGAAAAAGACATTTCCACGGATTGAATTGTTCATAAGCATTCGAGGTAAGTGTTTGTTCTATCCTAGCTTGAGGGAATAGGATTATGTGTTATGTGTTATGTGATCGAGTGCGGTGTATGGGTTGTGGTGATGAGCATCCATACACTGGCGTCTAGCATGACCGTGAGTCGTTGGAAAATGATTATTTTGAGATATATTACGGATGAATTGTTATTGTTCTCCCTTGTTGGGACTTGTTGTGAAGATAATTATTGATTTCCCTTGATGGGACGGTTTATGAATTGTTGTTTCTTTCTTTGCTCTTAACTGTGATTGTTATTTGGGTGAGGAAGAGTGATAATGCACGAAGGGTGATGCCGTGCCATGTTTATTTATTTATGCACGAAGGTTAATGCCGTGCCATGTTTATTTATTGATTATGCACGAAGGATCGTGCCGTGCCCTGTTATTGAACCATGTACGAAGGATCATGCCGTACTATGGATGTGAGGATGAGAGTAAAAGCACGAAGGGTGATGCCGTGTACTTTATTTGTTTATTTGGTGAGGATGAGAGTAAAAGCACGAAGGGTGATGCCGTGCAACTGCTTGCTATTTCTTGAATTGATATTACTTGTGTTTACATTATACTTTGTTTTTCTTGTGAAATTATTAACGGTGGTTAATTGTTGAATTCTTTAAGATATTCCTTATTGTGTTAATACTTGATTATTTCTTGTTATTTTGTGGTACACATATATATATATTGAATTGCACAGGTTTATGTGAGTGTCTGGTCCTAGGCTTGTCACTACTTCGCCGGGATAGGCCAGGCACTTACCAGCACATAGGGTCGGTTGTGCTGATGCTACACTTCTGTGCGTTTTTGCACAGGTCCAGGTTACGATCAGGAGCAGCAGCAGCAGTAAATCGATTGCGTGGGAGTTGATCATATTTGAGACCGAGGTAGCTTGCAGACGTCCGCAGGCCCGGCGTCTCTCTCTTTATTTATGTTATTAGCTGTAGTCTCTTTGTTCCGAGACAAACAGAATTATGTTATATTTCCTTCGGACTTTTATGTGTAGTATTCCATAGTAGTTCGTGAGTTGGTGACTCCACGTCTTGGGTAGAGGATTTCAGTATGATTTTCACTTTGTAATTAGTTATTTCTATCTGATAAAGTATTCCGCATTTATTTAATTAAAATTGTGTTAAAAACAGGATAGTATGAATACAGTGGCTTGCCTAGCTATAAATTTGAAATTTGATAAATAATTTGAAAAGTATTTGAAGTTAAAAATAATCTTCACTCAGAAAATCTCAGCTTTCTTGATTAGTGAAATTTATGTTCAAACACAAACGAGCAAATATACCTATTTCAGTCAACTTAATTCAAATTAATAATCCTTTTTCCAAAACTTCAACCAGATGATCATCTCAATTTTCCTTATCACAATTTTTGCCAATCCAGATCTGACATGTGTTAAAGCATAATCAATTATCATGTAACAATGATCACTAGTGGCTCATGACTTGGCAATCCACATATGACATTATGTGCTCTTTTTCTTCTTTTTTGAAGATCATATGGCTTACACTGAAATGTTAAATTTCAAAGGATGATGTACAAATAATGCAAGAACCACATATAACTTATTCATTATATCCTCTTGCTGAATCTTATGGTTCCCTTTGTCTGTATTGTTCGGATTGACCCGACTACTTGGATTTTTGCATAGTTATACTATATTAGAAATTTATTTAGCTATATTTTTTATGTTTTAATGAGTTTTAATAAATATCTAGGTTTTTCTTATAAACTAGTTTTTAGTGTACGTGCGTTGTACTTGTCTATCGTGTTAATCAATAAAAATATTTACAAAAAGATTATTTTGCATGTACCTCATACACTTTTATAATATAGTTAAACTAACCTTTGTAGGCCGTCAACCAAACACTCCTAATTTAATCCCTTTTTTGAATCTTATGTTTCTTCTCATATCATAAATTATTATCTGGCTCTAACTTATGCATCACATGAGAAAGTAGGAACACTCTAAAAGAATTTATTCCACCTAATCTCTTTCTAAATAATTATATTTATGGATTACATGATTATATATATAGATCAAAGTAAAAATATAATATTTCAAAATCATGTAAAAATAGAAAAGTAAAAAAAAAAAAAGGATTCTACGTTTTTATTTGACAAAGTTGCCGAAAAATTACCAATAACAAAAGTAGAAGAGTTTTCTTTTGATGTATTGTCCTTTTTTATTTATGTATAGGAAAAATTAAAATTTAAAATAATTTGATTCCTTCTTGAAATATATATTTTTTAATTATCTTAAGATTTTAGGAATTGAAAATATTTTAGTTCCTTCTCTAAAACGTACTTTTTTCATTTATTTATGGTAGAAATTTTAAAAATGTATTTTTTACTTTTATAAATCAAGGTCCTAAATAGAAAAGTAATTAAATGAGTATTTTTAAATATTAGGAAAGTTAATTTAATGATTAATACTATATAAATGAAGGTAATTAAATGACTATTTTATCCAGTGCGAACTCTATTTTAAAGGGATAAAAAAGACGAACGACATTTTGCTAAGGGCCTTCATGCTTTTAATATAGTATTGATAAGTTAATACAAGAAGGATCCCTATAAATATATTATGCTGCACCCTTAATCACAAAGATTGGGTAGAAGAGTTGGTTTGTGGAGTAGTTGGCTTCTTTAAGAGCCAAGTTCGAATCTTACGTTTAACAATAAAACTAATATTTTTAATTGGGTCTCATTTGATAATTTCAACACCCCTACTATAGTGTATTTGATTTAGTTTTTTTTAATGGATCCACCCCTTTTACTTTTAGTTAAATCCCTACATCAAAAGTTTCTTCTCCAATTATCTCTCTCCACACAAAAAACTTCTTCCTTAATTTTCAAAGCCCATATGCAACCACTAGTTATTAGTCCGCCTAAAGCCATCGAGTAATTATTTCCGAAGCACTAGAAAGTGACATAAATAGTCTCTTAAATTTGACAATAGGTCGAAAAAGTTGTCCTATAAATATACTTTTTTACATATTAAATCCTTTATATTTATTTGAACAAAGTATTTTTAGTCTCCTGTTAACAACGATAGTTAAAATTAATGGATAACAACTCGAGAAAAATATTGTGCAGGTCAATGTATATTAATCACTTAAATAATAATTTTGCATTATTATAGGTGATAACTACATATTTCTACATTTATTTTTGAAGTCTTTTGCTCTTGCTTTTGTTTAATGAATAGCATGAAATATTTATTTTGTACACAATTGGAGGATATATATAGTAGACAAAAACTTTTATTTTTTACTTGGTGTTTACATAGAATCAATGAATGAAAGAAATTTTGTCTTTTTTACGCATATTTATACCTTAATTTAATTTTAATTTTTAATGATTAAAGTTAAATTATTTTATTAAGTGTATTTATAAAATGCGGATAAGTATTTATCATTTTACTTCTTATCTGTCGTATTAATGTTCTTATTGTATTTTTTTTATTTTCTTATATAATAATTTTGTTACTTTAATATTTCATTTGACGGTAAGAAAGAAAAACTTTTCGTGTAATTTAACATGAGTACTTCATTTGGATATTCATGTTTGTAAAGAGAAGAAACATCTTAACTTATAAGCTCAAAACCGAAAATCCAAAATATTCAAACCGATTAATCCGAAACCGAACTTAAAAAATCCGATCCAATCCGAAATTATTTGGATTGGATTTGGATTGTCATTTTGCCAACTCGAAAACTACAGGTCAATGTATATTAATCACTTAAATAATAATTTTGCATTATTATAGGTGATAACTACATATTTCTACATTTATTTTTGAAGTCTTTTGCTCTTGCTTTTGTTTAATGAATAGCATGAAATATTTATTTTGTACACAATTGGAGGATATATATAGTAGACAAAAACTTTTATTTTTTACTTGGTGTTTACATAGAATCAATGAATGAAAGAAATTTTGTCTTTTTTACGCATATTTATACCTTAATTTAATTTTAATTTTTAATGATTAAAGTTAAATTATTTTATTAAGTGTATTTATAAAATGCGGATAAGTATTTATCATTTTACACTACGTTTGTCTTTCCATATATAACTGGTCCTTGGTTGGCGATAACAATAAATAATAAGTATCTTAGTTCATAAGAATAATAAATAATAATTCCTATAAATAATAATTCTCTTAGATTGAGGCGGCTAAACCGGGAAATTGAAATACCAAGTATACAAATAATAGAGATTATCAAATCGACAGCTTATTACTTATCGATTATCGATTTGTACATATGCTTATCGTTATCGTTTCAATAAGTTTTCGATTTTTTTCGATTTCGATTTATCGATTTTTGGGGCTTATCGATTCGGTTATCGATTACACCAATAAGAAAATTTGCTGGATTCCACGGAAAGTATAACGTTATAAACACGCCTAACTAATATGGACAAAAAAAAGCTAAAATAAGACGAACATCCTTTATAACTTAAAAATTGTGTCAACAAGCATATGCAACGAAACTAAATTAAGGAATCAAATGTACGCCACCAACACTCCAACGGTATAACATCATGACTAATTTTGTTTTCCATTAATTTGAACTTCATTCCCTTGAGCTTTATATATGATCATTCCTTAAATGTGGTAGAGGAAATAATAAGGTTAGGACTTAGGGTAAAGGAAAGGGTGTTATAGAATGAGGGTAAAAAAAAAATTTAAAAAAAAAAATAAAAAAAAATAAAAAAATTTAAAATTTTTTTTATTATATTTTATCGGTTTATCGATAAACCGATAAACCGAAGAGGACAAATCGAAATCGAAATCGATAAATCGATAAGGAAAATTTCGAAATCGAAATCGAAATCGATAAATCGATAAACCGATATCAATAAATCGATAACAAATAATCGATTCGATTTATCGATAAACCGATTCAAATGCACACCCCTACAAATAATAGAGATTATCAAATCGACAGCTTAATTAATATGCAAGCGGCTACCCACAGAATAATCGTTATTTGCGTTTTGTAAGCAGTGGTTACAAGTTAAAACAAAGACTTCAAAACTGTCAACAATGATAATTTGTCTACAACTAACTAGCATTTCTCTTACTTTATTTAATCCAAGTAAATGAAGAAAATTGCCATGTCGTAGCAATTGTTTAATCTTTTTAATTTATTATCCCTTTTTTATTCTCAATGCCTCGGGGAAAGACTCATTGACCTGATCTGTCACGGGGAATTGGTCTATCATGTGAGATAAATAATTTTGACATATTAAAAATAAAGTGGAAGCAACCTTTGATTAAATTAACACACTGCATCTTATGTTAGAAAATTTAAAAGCAAGAGGATGAGACTTCTTGAACATCTCAAGTCTAAGCTGGTCATCCTCTGATGGCTCTGTCCTAACCTCAGGATGAATCGGGACAACAGGCTACGCTGGCAAAACCTTTAGGACCTGATCAACATGGACCTACTGCTCTGGAGTATGGGCCGCGAGGGTCTAAACTCCTCCCCCAGCCTGAGATGTAGCTGGGGCAAGTGAAACCAACCCCGCCTAAGCTAGAGTACTAAACATGCTCAAGAACTATGCGAGAGACTCTCGAAGTGTAGGGGTATCAATATGGGTGACTGTCTCCCAACCGGAGCTGCTGGTGGATCCTCAGTCACAGCTCGCACAGGTGTTGTAGTTGCACCACATGCCACCTCTCGGCCTCTACCCTGGGCCCAGCCTCTCGCGGCTCTAGCCGGGGGCACATATGTCTGATTCTCGGATCCAGCAGTGCGTGTCCTTACCATTTTTAAGAGAATAGAAAGTCAAAGAGTTAGATTTCGAAGTCAACCAATTCTCACGATAAGGAATCAAAGAAGTGAAGTTTTCTATCAGTTCTTTATCATCTTGAAGATAAGTACAAACTTCTCTACACCGATCCGCAAGACTATATTAAACCAACTTATGACTCATAACGCCTATGAACTTACAGCTCTGATACCAACTTGTCACCACCCCAATTTTTATCCTTATGATGTCGTGATGATACCTAGTCTCTAAGACTAGGTAAGCCTAACATTTAATAATAACTTGACATAAATAATCAACAGAAATACTAAAGCATGACCAGTACATTATATAAACTTCCAAAATAGGATCTCAACTACACATAACCCAATAAACTAGAGTGTCTACTGCAACACTGTCTGAATGGAAAATACATTGCCTGAGTTGGGCCTCGAAGGCGGGAACCTTGGCCAAGGCGCCCCTCTCCTCTAAAGCTTGAGCCTGCGCCTGAGCCCTTAGTTCGCGACAAGCATTCCTGACACAGTCGATTTCTCCCTTAAGGTACTCCGAAGCCTCCGTCTTTTTCTGTAGCTAAGATAGGCAAAAGGATTAACCTTAAGGGTCAAAACGACTAAAGCGTGTACTATGAAAGGTTACCTGCTCCATCAAAAAACTCTCGTAATTCGAGCTTCGACATGCCTCATATCGCCAGTGCATAAACTTAACCTCGTTCTCCTTGCAAAGGAGCCTAAGGGACTAACCCTCGTCCAAAGCTTTCCGAAGCATGGCCCCATGACGGTGCAACTCAGGCCTGAGCTTATCAAAGGCTTGCAAAAGAAAAACTCAATAAGGAAGACGTGAAACGCAGAAGGAATGCTCCAAAACTCACCATTAAGTGAAGCCGGCGGACTCCCTCGGAGGCAGAGCACACTCCTGTTGATCTTGCCCCTTTGGCCTCAGTAGAACTAGCCCTGGGCAAATCATATTCGCTCGAAGGAACCACCATTCTAGAATCAAACACTCCGGTAACAACATGCTCGAGCAATGTCCTTTCCTTAATGACATGGGTCCGTTAAGCCCCATTTAAAGCTCTATCACACTACGGGTGCAAATCTTGTTTATCGCCATCATCCTTCAGCTCGGAGGCCAGCAACTCCTTCCCGTCTCCGAAAGGGAACAACCACCTCTTCCCGAGGGACCGCACGATTCCTACAATGGCAAAGCCGTTACAAAAGAAAGAGGAAAATGTCATCTCAAATATATAAAGACCAAGGTAAAATCAGCATACGTTCATACCTTGGTGTTTCGCTTCCCATCTTCCACGGGACACAGCATGCCACCGACGCTCGTCTCAGCTCGAATGGGTCGCCAACCTCTAGACCCAGCCGGGCAAATCGAGAACTTTACCTGGCACCCACGGAGTTGCTATAGGAAAGAAGGAAGGAACACAATCACTCAACTGGTTTTCTCTATAAGAAAATCCAAGGAAGTACGAGACACCCCACTTACGCGCGTAATTCCATCCCTCGGAAAATGGAATAATCTCCACAGGGATAATGTTAGAACTACTCTTGATCCTTATCTTCTTCATCACCGACAACAAAGGGCATGGACGAATAGCACTGCAAGGTTAACAAGCCTCGGTGATTAAAGGGCTGGTACAACCTGATAAGGTGGCTGAGCGTGAATTCAGCCCATCTTTCTCCAAAAAAAACCTCATCATCAGCACCACTCACCAAAACAACGGATGTATCTACGCTAAAGTAACCTGATACTTTAAACAGAAATCAAGCACGACCCTATAAAGGGAACCAAATGCAAACAGAAATAGGTATATGCTCAAGAATCCATTAGCAGAGTTTGTAATACTCTCATCCAGGGAAAGTACATGCAATATTATCCCCTTGCTCCATCTGCAGTATCACCTCACCATCTCAAGATGTTCCTATTTTATCAAAGACACAGTCTTCAGAGCGAACTCCCACGGATCATTAGAGTTGGGAGTGGAACTCTCCCCTCCCTATCGGGCCGGCCCCAAAGTAGCTACCATAGCTATAGAGAGTCGGTAAATTAAAGCAATGACGTGTGCCAACGCATTTTGTGCCTGAAAGGACGAAGGACCCAATGCCAAGGTGGAAGAATAGCTATCTTAAATAATGAGATCTCCCAAAGAAGCAAAGGCTACCCCAGATATATGGGGGAAACAACAATGATTCACCTATTCAGAGTGAGCCCCTGAAAGTCGACGGCCTCAGTATAGATCCCGGGGTAATACCTGACCCCAGTGGCATCCATTAACAAATAGTTAGGCCTCAAGGAGTCTACTGTATTGTCTCTTGCCTCGAGGTACTACCCGACGCAAGGATCTTGCCAAAAAAAAGTCAGGCTTCGGGGAAGCCATCAACACCTTCATAGAACTCGAGGTGGTACCTGATCTCATAATTTTTCTTTCTAAAAAGAAAAATAAGCACGCGAAGCTCCAATCATGAAGGCTTTGGGAGGGCTCGAGGCATCACCTAAGTATAGGCAACCCCTCAATAGAAGTCTATCCAGTATGCTTTAAAAAGCTATATGCATTAAGTCCAACGTAGACCCCCAGGTACCCGAAGATGACCTTTGCTCAGGATACCACTCTCGAAAGCTCCAAAACTTAGCGTACTATCTCTATACAACTTAGAGGGCCCGACAACCCGAGCCTATCAGATCAATTCAGGCTTGGTTCGTGGTACGATGATGGGTTCGAAAAAGAGCCATGTTAATTGGCAGAGGTACAGAAAGAACGTTCACATCCGAGTAAGATATCAATGGTCAACAACAAAGGAAAACATTCAAAGGCCTCGAAGCACACAAGAACATACAATAATAGGGCAAGAATCGAAAACATAAATCAAGAAAGTATTTTCATATTCATAAGTACCCATGTACAACAGCCATTGAGGGGTCCTTACATACAATTACAAAAGCCTACAGAGGATCTCTACGTAAAAGCGGAGGAACGGAAGGATGTATATGTGATGAAACTCGAGAGCCTAGTCTATCCTCAAAGGTCCATCTCCGGTATCATCATCCCCGATTCCTTCAACTGCCACCGCCTCTAGGCTCGTAACTCAACCCTTGAGGGGGTCCCCAACAAGGAAAAAAATGAAGAAGAGTAAAAAGAGGGGATGCAGAGGAGGCAGAGAAAAGAGACATAACCTGCCAAAGCCAAACGTTGAAAATTCGACGGGCCCTAGCCTCAATGGATGGTAGTGCCATTTTATCCCTTGGGAAAGGAAAAACCCAAGGGATGAAGTGCCACACCGGGCCTAGGTAGGAGACTGAGCTGCGATGCATGGTCTAAATGACTATCTACAAAAAAAAAAGAACCGACTCCTCGTCCATCACCGTCTCGGGCCAACACAACAACAACGGAGAACATAACAATGACCACAGCAGCATCAGGACAACATGGTCATGCTTGACAAAAGGAAGCCTTGGCAAGAGGCTACAACAAAGCTTATGGGGGCTTTACAGAATGGTCTTGAGGCCATAAGGCCCAAACATAATGTTCAAGGATAGAGGAAGATGATAATAAGAAATGGGCAAATGAACCAATGAAGGTACTAGGATAGAAAAAAAATTCCAAGGCACCCCTATTTATAGGGGTAATGACGCGGTGACCAAGGCTTTGGAAGATTGACTGGCGGATGCAATTACTGCATTCTTCAAGAACCAAATTGACGGTGGTACATTCACCTTGGAGAATGTGAATAGACAGTGCATTGAATGTTGTAAAAGTGCACAAGTCCATAGGACACTCCGATTGCCACAAAAGCTCGCGCCACAGGTCGCATCAATTGTGTGATGTCACCGTAAGAATCTCGAGGAGTCAGGAGTCAAAATCTTCCCATTACTTTGTTCTGGGAAATGCAAAAACTATCTGTATGTGGCAAAATTAGAGGACTTAGTTTCTCGCTATCAAGCTATTTCGAAACAATGCCTCGAGACCCCGAGGATGTGAAGCCACGACCGAGTCCCCTCCCTCGTGGCTCGTCGAGGCCTGACTTGAAGAAGGCAGAGGTTGAGGCTAGAACCGAAGGGGAAGTTCCCAAGGCACACGACTATGTCTGACAGAGCCGGCCTATCTAGTAGCCATCGAATCTCCATACTTTACAATTAATGCATGTTGTACTATAGCCAGGTTCTCCGCCTATATAAAGGGAACCCACACTACTTTGTAAGGGGCTGATGTTACTCAAACTATTCTCTACCAGATCAATAGTATCTCTCTCTGTGTGTTGTCTCTAACTTGCTCGTTCCTTGCTCATTCTTATTAGCTCGAGGCCACTCTCTGTGTTTGTTGGCCATAAAGAGCCCTGCTTTATCATATTTTAATTATTGCCCCATTCCCAACTACATTGATAGCTTGAGATTGAGCCTAGATATTGGCCTCGAGGTCTTCTATCGACCAGTCTGAAGCCAGGAGAGCAAGCCCCTCAGGTTGATTACTGCCCCGTTTTAACTTGTACTTTAATCTTAAACTTTATATTCTTATAACCATCTGCTCTAACAACTAGCATAAAAATAGATCACATATTTTTAGAATCCCATATACAAATTCAATTGTCCTGACCATTTCCATGGTAAACAACTTGCATGGTGTATTTCTATCATCTCGAATCGCGATGCTAAGTTTACTTCACATTTCTAGAGAGCAATTCAGCATAAGTGGGACACAGGTTGAGTTGAGCACTGCATTTCACCATCAAATGGACGGGAAATATGAGCAGACCATTCACGTTTTGGAGGATATAGTGAGAGCCAGTTATTTTGGTGGGTAGTAGGATCAGTTTATTCTTCCAGCAGAATTTGCCCACAATAATAACTACTAGTCTAGCATCCAGATGGATCCATATGAGGCATTATATGTAAGGTGATTTTTCTCTTTGTTGGGTTGGTTTGAGCCTAGTGAAGCTAGGTGTGCATATATTTGGTTTTTTATGCTTTGGAGAAGGTGGAATTCATTCAGGAGCGACGTCTGTCACGACCCCAATTTCCCACCTTCGGATGTCGTGATGGCACCTAGTCTCTAAGACTAGGCACGTTAAATATTTAATAATAACTTAATAGATATAATCAAAAAGAAATACTAAGTAAAACTAATAAACTCATATAAACTTCCAAAATAGGATCTCAACAACACTCTTCAAAAAACCGGTGCAGTTGAGTCGTAAGCTCTACAGAATACTCTAGAATGTCTACTACTATTTACGGGTAAAATCTAGGGAAAAGCTTTCCGTAATTCCTCAATGAAGGAACAAAGAGTAAGCACCGCTCGACCAAGATCCCCTCGTATTAAAACTTGGGAGGAGAGAACGATGTATCTGAGATCAGACATGGTGAAATGACAGACCCAAGTAAAACATAGCTTCTGGTCTTGGAGGACATAGTGAACGGCCATGGATGATGAGCAGGAGGCCATAATATTCACCCTCAACTGAATAGTACAGTGTGAATCCTATTCAATATCAACTACAGATCAACATTTACTCGAAAAAGAATACGTTTACCTTTTCTAGACTTGTACGAAGACTGAAATCTCCTATTATATATAGGGGAAGGTTTTCTTTATTCCGACTAATTGTGACATGCAAATCAAAGAAATAAAAGTTTATTTTTTCTTCTAGCTATCATTCAAGTTATTATTCATTTGCTCTTTTCTTCAATCTTGATCGAGCTTCAATCGAGGTTCTAATTAGGGACTAGTTCTATTGTTCAGTCTAAGATTAGGCTCGATCATTACATTGTGATTGGTTTGATAATTTGTTTTGTCTTTAATTCATTTACTTATTGTTCTTAATTATTCGTATTGAATTAAAACGCGTCTCCTTTAAAACACGTATAAATTTAAATATTACTCATTTTTGGGATAAATAGTTTCGCGCCCACCGGGGGATAAGAATAATAATGGTGATTTCATACGAATGTCCGTAACACACCTTATTTTGTTCTTTGATATTTTGATTCCAGTCTAGCCTAAGGATGTCAAACTCTCAGTTTGGTCACTTGAACGTTGATGTAGAGTCAGGCCATCATGGCGAAGACAATTACGTGATACTTAGTAATGACGTGCCTCCTGTTGATCCCAATGGTGCCCCAATCACTGATCCGGCCAATTTTAACTTGCATGTGGCCATCAATGTCAACTTAACAACTAACCCCCAGGATAGTGTTTATGGGGGACCACAGCTAGTGGCCCCAGAAGCGCCTAAGGGTAAAGGTGATGGGGTAAGCATGTGGTTAATCTTTGAGATGTTGCAGGCTTAACAAGCGGTGATAGCACAGTTGCAGAACCAAAGCCACACCCCTAAAAGGGCCGAACTTGAATAGTCCTGGGAAAATATTTGAAGGGACGAACAAGTTAACATGGAACCAGGTGAGCTTAGACAGGGGGAAACTTTCGAGGTGATAAAGATGCTTGACGTATTGACAAAATGGGTGGAGTCAGGCAAGACAAAAATTGAGGCCAACAACAAGAATATGAAAACACATAACTCCAAGGTCGATCAGATCCTGGGAGCACCTCCAATATTTAAGGGGACAAACTCTAGAAAGTTTTTTCAGAATCTTATCCCTCTAAGCGCGACACCGAAGCCAATCCAGTAGAGGTTTCAAATGCCCGACATTCCCAAGAATAATGGACCACAGATACAAGTGAGCATGTGACCTCTTATACATGTGAAATCAAAGAAAATGACTTGGAAGACGATGAAATTGAGTCAGAGTTGCTGAAAATTTTGGGGGAAACCCTATACAAGGTGTTGGCCCAAGTAAATGTGAAGTTTTGAAGACTAACAAAATAACTCAGACATGGACCAGGTCCATCTTGTGAAGCACCATTGTGATCAACCCAAATATGTGATATGCACGTGAAGGTGATAAACCTAACTTATCAAAAGTGATATCTCCTGATCATGATTGAAAAGATTGCATATTGGATAAAGAGAAAGACTCCATACACAAAAAAAACACGGTTTAGGAAAAGGATAAGAGTTAGTGTATGAGATCAACAAGAATACTTCCACCGTGGAAGAGTAGCATCTGTATCCTAGTAAATCTCTATTCCCAATTTCTTAAATATTAGTGTTTTTCTCTTTTACAAGTAATGCACATATGCAGAAGTCAAACATGAATTGAGAGCAAAATAGCAAGGCAATTTTGTAAGCAATTTATGTGTGATTCAAGCGTGCAATCTTGAAGCTACTTTAACCAGATAGAAGAACCAGTTCCAAATGTCAATCTTTTATTCTAGTTCAATTGTAGTAGGTGATTTTATATTGTACTTTCAAGCTTTTATAGAAGTAATTGTATTAGGTACTTAGAATTTTCAAGTTAGAGTTAAACTTGAAGTTGTCGCAACAGTTGAGGCTGCGTGCCATAACAGGATTAGAGTTAATCCTAGGTTTACAAAAGAGGTTTTGTAAATGCAGTTTTTGGCTCAGTGATTTTAGTGGAGAGTTTGGGAAAATCCTATTGAGTAGTAGGTCATGATTTTTTCACCTTTTGATCGAGGTGTTTTCCACGTAAAAATCTCTTTGTTCTTTATTTTTTTACTTATTATTCCACAAAGAGTAGTAGTTGGAATACATAGAAGAACTAGGTCCTTCTACAATCAAGTTAAGCGAAAATGGGGTAACACATAAATCACCCACACAAGCAGTATAAAACATCAATTGGTATTAGAGCAAGTTATACTTGAAGAGGCTAACGCCTTAGGAACAGATCAAGATAAGTACACCAACTGGAAACTGGGATGGGCAATCCCCTGCTAGGCCTCCACTCTTTAATGGCCAATACTATTCCTTATGGAAGAACAAGATGAGAGACCATATTATAGGTGAAGAGTATGCAATTTGGGACATAGTTACTGATGGTCCTTTAGCTACAACCAAGAAGAATGCTGAAGGAGTAGCTGTTCCAAAGACAAGAGTAGATTGTACTGTTGAGGATCTAAGGAAATGGGGAAAGAATGCAAAGGCCAAGAAATGGTTGTATGTGGACTTGGTCCACATGAGTACAGTATGATCCAAAGCTGTACAACTGCTAAGAAAATATGGGACACTCTACAAGTGGCTCATGAAGGTACTCCTCAAGTAAAGAGATTAAGAGGAACACTACTATATTTTCAATATGAGAATTTTAATATGAAGGAAGGGAAAACCATCCAAGAGATGTAACAGGATTTACAACACTAACAAATGAACTTAAGTCTCTTAGTATAATTATCCTTAAAGAAGACATGGTTGAGAAAATCTTAACAAGGGTCTTGCCAGTAACTTGGGAATGCAAAATCACGGCTATTCAGGAATCAAAGAACATTTCTACTCTCAAGTTGGATGAGCTAATTGTAAATCTCATTACCTATGAACTGAGAAAGCAAACCATGAAGATGGATGCACCCAAGAAGGAAATAAGCATGGCTCTCGGAATAGCTGAAGGTGCAAACCTAGAGGATGATGAAATGGCTATAATCACAAGGGATTTCAAGAAGTACCTAATAAGAGGAAAGGGTTCTTCAAGAGGTAGAATATTAAAAAAACCAAGGGCCCCTGAAATATAAACCAACGAGAGCTGCTACAAATATGGTAAGACTGACCACATGATCAAGAATTTCCCTCAGTGGGAAATCGAATGGAAGATAGGAAATGGCTGAAAAAAGAAACAGGAAGAAGGAACAGGTTCAACCCAAAAGGAACAAAGGATAAATAAAGTCTATGGTTGCTTCTTGGGAGAAACCAAAGTGAGGATTCAAAAGATAAAGCTGGAGATGAACAAGTACTTATGGCCAATAGAGAATCAGACGATGAACAAGCGGTAATTATGATTCATCTAAAAGATGAGATTAAATTTTTGTCTAAAGAAAAGTTATCTGAACTATTGCTATACTTCATTGATGAGTAGGTCATAAACAATGAGAAGGAACAACTGTGTAGGGATTGTGTGATTCTAAAACTCAAGTGCAAAAATCTAAAATCTAGGGCTAGTTAAAGTGACAGTAAAAATACTGAGTTGAAGAACCAGATTCTTGAACTTGACACTAGTGTCTTAGAACTTAGGTCCGAAAATTTTAAACTGAAATTAGGAATAGGTAAGGAGATGGTTGATCACACATATGTAGAAAATCTAGGAAAAATAAAGGATGAGTTATACAAGAAAGATGAGCAGATAAGAATCCTAAAACAAGACCTAGGCAAGGTGAAGCATGAACTAGAAATAACTTGCAAATGGAATAAGTCCTCTGATGCACTACCATGGATACAAGGGCACCACGGTAGCAACAAGAGAGGACTAGGCTATAGGACCCTAGCACCTAAGTTGGATCCCAAAAACAAGTACATCACACTTCCTGAAAATATAATCTGCACACACTGTGGCAAGACTGGTCATTACAAAAGTGAATGTAATGCAAAGGAAAATGCTAGTCAAAAGAAAAAAAACCTTTGTTGAAGAGAAAAATAGGCTGCCTAGATGACCCAAAAGGAATTTAATCCACCCATTTACCTATAGAACATGATTGGAAGTAAGAACCAGTTTCTTCCACTTGAGGAGCTAAAATAAGCTAATGTCTCCTTTGGAAATGTGAATAAAGGGGAGATTATTGGGGTTGGAAAGGTAGGTAAGATAGACTCACATTCCATTGAGAATGTCTAATTGATATATGGCTTGAAATATAGCCTAATCAGTGTATCACAACTATGTGACAGAGGTAACTTGGTAGCATTCACCTCTACTAAAAGATTTGTGATTAATCTTACCACCGACAAGATTAGTTTGTAGGGAAAAAGAGTTAACAATATTTATATTATAGATTTGTCCACTCTTTTAGAAATGAACTCACTTGCTTGAGTGTGTTGGATAATGATCCATTCTTGTGTCACAAAAGACTTGGTCATACAAGTCTAAATCAACTCAACAAATTAGTCTCCAAGGACCTGGTGATAGGATTACCTAAAATCAAGTTCAAGGAAGACAATGTTTTGAGGCTTGTGCAATGGGGAAGCAGGTAAGATCCTCTTTTACAAGCAAGAAAATGGTAAGCACAACCAGACGATAGAACTGGATCATATGGATCACTGTGGTCCAATGAGAACATTGAGCAGAGGTGGTAAGAAATATGTGATGGTACTTGTTGAAGATTATTCTAGGTTTACTTGGGTATTGCTCTTAACATCTAAGGATGAAGCATTTAATATGTTTACTGCCTTTGTTAGAAAAACTCAGAAACAACTAGGCAATCAATTTGCATTAATTAGGTCTGATCATAGAACTGAATTTGAAAATACTATGTTTATTAAATTTTGTGATGAGCATGGTATAGATCATGATTTCTCTGCACCTAGGATTCCTCAACAAAATGGAGTAGTTGAAAGAAAGAATAAGACACTTGAATATATGGCTAGGACTATGCTTCTTTTTAGTAAACTACCTCATAGCTTCTGGGCAGAGGCTGTAAATACTGCATGTTATATCATTAATAGGTGCATGACCAGACCTCTTGTATAGAAGACTCTCTATGAGTTACTTAAAGGAATAAAACTAAATATATCCTATATTAGGGCATTTGGATGCATGTGCTTTGTGCACAATAATGGAAAAGACACCCTAGGTAAGTTTGATCCCAGAAGTGATAAAGGAGTATTGTTGGGATATTCTTCACATAGCAAAGCTTATAAAGACAATAGAACTTTGTGTTTATAAGAAAGTGTACATGTAGTTATTGATGAAACTAACATTCTTTCAAAGAGACAAGAACATGAAGATGAAGCCATTGGGATGGTAAAAGAATTGAGTGAAGTCACAGCTCAAGATGATGATGCACCGTAAAAAAGAACATGTGATGGAACAGGTTCTTCTATTCGGGGTAACCTGACAGGGGGAACTGAACAAAGAAGAAATGAATCTAAATCCCAAATTGCACATGTTTATAAGAAAATTTCTGAAACATCCAACAGAATCCAGTTGATTGTAAAACCTCACAAGTATCAAAGTTCTCATCCCATTGAGAAAATTATAACTGATCTAACATCTGGACTCAAAACCAGATCACAATTAAAGAATCCGTGTGCTTTTGATTCTTTCTCATCTATCATTGAACCTAAAAATATTACTGAAGCTTTGCAGGATGCAGATTGGATGAATGCAATGTAATATGAACTCAATCAATTTAAAAGAAGCCAAGTATGGAATATGGTCACAAGACCCAAGGAAAGATCAGTGATTGGCGCCAAATAGGTCTGTAGAAGAAAACATGATGAAAATGGAATAGTTACAAGGAACAAGGCAAGGCTCGTGGTCCAAGGTTATAGCCAAGAATAGGGCATAGATTATGATGGGACCTTTGCTCTAGTAGCAAGACTGGAGGCAATAAGACTCCTCATAGCCTTTACAGTACACATGGAATTTACGTTTCACCAAATGGATGTGAAGAGTGCCTTATTCAAGGGTTACTCAAAGGAAGAAGTCTTTGTCAGACAACCTTCAAGGTTTGAAGTAAGGATTGTCCAGACCATGTTGACAAATAGGACAAGGGCTTATATGGATTCAAGCATTCTTCTAGAGCATGGTATGAACGTCTATCAAAATTCCTGCTTTAACATGGATACAAAAGAGGCAAGATTGATATTACTTTATTCTTGAGGGAAAAAGATAATGATCTACTAGTAGTAAAAATATATATTGATGACATAATTTTTTGGGAAACCACCGAAAAAATGAATAAAGATTTTGCAAAATTAATGGGGAGTGAATTTCCAATGAGCATGATGGGTGAGCTTAACTTTTTCTTAGGCTTACAGATCAAACAAAGCCAAAATAGAACCATGATCCATCAGCAGAAATATGTGAAAGTGTTGATTAAGAAGTTTAAAATGGATGAATCAAAAGAAATAGACACATCCATTGCAACTGCTACAAAATTAGACACAGATGAACCTGGTCCATCTGTTGATCAAAAGTTGTATAGAGTTATGATTGGCTCACTTTTGTATCTTACCGCTAGCGAACCTGACATAGTTTTTAGTGTAAGGACCTATGCTCGTATTTAGGAAAATCCTAAGGAATCCCACTTAACTGCTGTTAAAAAGATACTGAGATATTTGATAGGCACTACTGATCTTTGTCTTTGGTACCCTAAAAGTAGTAACTTTAATCTAGTAGGATATGCTGATGCTGACTATACAGGTTTCCTTGTGTATAGGAAAAATACCTCAGGTATGGCTCATTTTCTTTGTTCATGTCCGGTATCACAGGCTACTAAAAATCAAAATTCAGTAGCCTTATCTACTGTTGAGGCTATTGTTGCTGCCTCTTGTTGTACTTAACTGTTGTGGATCAAACATCAAATTATAGTTTTTGGCATTGAAGTTGGTTGCATCCCTATCTTTTGTGATAACACCAGTGCTATAAGTATGACAAAGAACTTAATTCATCATAATAGGACTAATAACATAGATGTTAGACATCATTTCTTAAGGGACAACTATGAGAAAGAATTGATTACTATAGAATTATGGGCTACTCATCAACAAATTGCTGACATCTTTACTAAAGCACTGAGTAGAGATAGCTTTAAAAGGAACATGTTAGAATTAGGGATGATTAAGATCACCTAATGGGACCAATAGATTGTACAATGAAAAAAAATGAAAAAAAAATGGCTAAGGAATCTGGAACTTGTTTAAATCTCTAGATTAATTTTTACTCAGCTTCATACTACAAATAGTATACTCCTGTGACATGTATTTATATGACTCACTGGTCTCTAACAAAAAAGATTTCTATTTTGGTAAATTGAGGCATGATCAAGAGCATTTTAAATGAAGAAGCTGGTTCATCAGTATTGGTTCATCTGAATGACAATGTATTTTCTATACTCTGTACAATTAGAAACATTAATATTTAAATCACAAGCTGAGTCCTACCAATGTTCAACTCATCAGGAAATCCTATCCATTTTGTTTTTTGAACCCTATTCCGTCCTTATTAGAACTCTCACCACAAAAAATGCCTAAAATCTACGGAAGCTTCATCGTTTGTTCAACCTGAAATAAAGAAGTTTGGATCCGAAAAAGTATGCTTAGGCAGTTCTTTCGCTGAGCACAACAGAATGAAGAGGAATTTGTAGGTTGATTATACCTCTAATTGATATCTAAAGCTAATGTTATCCGTTAAATTAGTATTTCCCTTTAAATAACCACTATTACATTCTTCCACCCTCATTATTCCAAATCATCAAAAACCTTTTTCACTTTAAATTGTTTTCTTCTCCAAAAATTTAACTCACAAACTCTCTCAAACCCGCATCTACAATGTCGAACCCTCATGATAACCTATGGACTCCTCCACCACCATCCCCTTTCGGTTCCTCCATGCCTTCTCCACCCATTACAAACCTAGCCTATAAAAAAATATGTCAAAATGGTAGCCCAAAAAACTGTAGCCTCAGGTGCATTGTCAAAGAAATTAAATGCATAATTGAAGGCTACCGAAGCCCAAGATTCTGAGAACTCAGATGATTCGTTTAAATGAGCGAGTAAGGGGGAAGGACCTGGGTCTTCTGACTCTGAGACGGCTCAAAACTCCCCTTCAAAGGTAAGTTCTGTTGTGGCTGAAAATTTAGAAAATAGATTTGTCTTGGTTGGGACTACCAGGGATGTAGAAATTCCTGAATTGTGAAGGAGTGGAGGTAAAGAAGAAAATTGAAAAAGAAAAAGAGAGAGAGGGTGTATGTGGTAATGTGAGGGGAAAAAGGTAAGAAGTGTCTGGTTCTTCACCCACTTCTGAATTGATGTTACCATCTATCTTTGGGTGGTAGAAAGTGGCAAGAAGTTAGGGCGAAATGGTTCAGGGGAGGCTACTTAGGGGTTAGTTAATCTGAGTTCACAGGTAAATGAACCTGGTTCATTAATTGAGGAGACCCCAAAAGACCTTTTGAAAAAGGTAGGTGCCAGTTATAATCCAAAAAAAAGGAGAACTCAAACACCAAAAGCCCTCAGCAGTGCAAAACCTCCTAAGAAACCAAAGGCCTCCTCCCCAAGAACTACTGAACTTCCTTTGCCAAAGGGAAGAGCCACAAGGAGTAGAGTGAAATAGGTTAAGAGTGAATTTCAAAAGGTTTTGGCTAAATGCAAGAAAAAGAGGATGGATAAAGGAAAAGGTAAGGTTGTAGAGTCCTATGAAGATTTGGATGTTAAGGAGATGGAACAAGTCCATCAGGAGGAACATACAACATTGGAAGTTCAGATCCCCAAACCCAAAAAGACCAAGACTTCTTCCAAGAAGTCTTCATCTATGTCTAAGTCTGTTGAACCTTCATTAGCCTTGAGGATAAGGTCTACAGTGAAAAACAAACAAGTTAGAATTTCTGAGGATGAGGAATGGAGTGGTAAAGAAGAGAGTTAGTCTGATGGTAAACAAGACAAGATGGCCATGTCTGGCAAAAGAAAAATCTTGAAGTGAATATTGCTGAAAGACTTGGAGGAACCAGGAATGGTTCATTTGGATGATACCCTAGCTTCTAAGGGCTGGAAGGACATGGTGAAATAGGTTCGGAGTGAATTTCAAAAGGCTTTGGCTAAACACAAGAAAAAGAGGATGGATAAAGGAAAAGGTAAGGTTGTAGAGTCCTATGAAGATTTGGATGTTAAGGAGATGGAATAAGTCCATCAGGAGGAACATACAACATTGGAAGTTCAGATCCCCAAGCCCAAAAAGACCAAGACTTCTTCCAAGAAGTCTTCATCTATGTCTAAGTCTGTTGAACCTTCATTAGCCATGAGGACAAGGTCTGCAGTGAAAAACAAACAAGTTAGAATTTCTGAGGATGAGGAATGGAGTGGTAAAGAAGAGAGTTAGTCTGATGGTAAACAAGACAAGATGGCCATGTCTGGCAAAAGAAAAATCTTGAAGTGAATATTGCTGAAAGACTTGGAGGAACCAGGAATGGTTCATTTGGATGATACCCTAGCTTCTAAGGGCTGGAAGGACATGGTGAAATAGGTTCGGAGTGAATTTCAAAAGGCTTTGGCTAAACACAAGAAAAAGAGGATGGATAAAGGAAAAGGTAAGGTTGTAGAGTCCTATGAAGATTTGGATGTTAAGGAGATGGAATAAGTCCATCAGGAGGAACATACAACATTGGAAGTTCAGATCCCCAAGCCCAAAAAGACCAAGACTTCTTCCAAGAAGTCTTCATCTATGTCTAAGTCTGTTGAACCTTCATTAGCCATGAGGACAAGGTCTGCAGTGAAAAACAAACAAGTTAGAATTTCTGAGGATGAGGAATGGAGTGGTAAAGAAGAGAGTTAGTCTGATGTTAAACAAGACAAGCTAGCCATATCTGGCAAAAGAAAAATCTTGAAGTGAATATTGCTGAAAGACTTGGAGGAACCAGGAATGGTTCATTTGGATGATACCCTAGCTGCTCAGGGTTGGAAGGACATAGTTCTTCAGATAGAAATAAGGTTATCCAGGAATGAAATCATTGAATTCATGGCAAATGTTGAGGTAAAAGATGGGAGAGTTACCAGCCAAGTAAAAGGAGTTCAAGTGATCTTTGATACAAAGAAGCAGGGAGAGATTCCTGACATCCCTGCCGAGGGATATGATGACTACACTAGGCAAAGATGGCCAAGTCTGGATTCCCTTCCTTCTGAGCTTGCAATCACTAGGAGATTTTGTGATGTTGAACAAAAGAATTAGGACAAGTTTGTGCACAAGAGTGAAATGAAACGACATCACAAAGCGGTGTTTGAGTTTATCAAAAAGTGCCTACAACCCAGGCAGGAAAGAAGACATTTGTTAACTATATGAACTTAGTTTTGATGCAATGCCTTGAAAGTGGAAGGCAAATCGACTGGCCTGCTTTCATCATCAAGCTACTGGACATGGTCATAAATGGCTCCAAAGCTCATGCCACCTCATGTATTTTTATTCTGACTACTGTTCTGGATCGGTGCAAGGTGCCTCTGAAGAAGTGGGAAATGGCCAGAAACAAGGATTACTTTGGCATTAATACTCTGCTTGCTTGTGACTATCTAGTCAATTCCATTCCAAACGAACCCGGTTCATCCAAGAAGACACCTATCAACAGTAAAGTCTGAGATCTAGTTTAGGAAAGTGAGTCCAAAGATGCTGAGATATCTAGGCTGAAGGCTCATTTAGCAGATGTTGAATCTGAGAGGGATGCTCTCAGAACTGAGCTTAACAAGGAAAATGAGAAGAATGATGGGATTCTTCACAATATGCTAAATCGTCACCACGCCCAAAATCAACCCTCTAGCTCCCCCAAGCCTTAGGAATTCTACCCTTATCTCTTGAACATGTCTAGTACCTCCAATGACGCGAATTATGGCCGAGGATGCGTATATTTTTAATATTTTTGCTTTCTGGTTGTGGATTGTAGTAGCAACATATCTTCGATCAATGATATATATTGTTTTTGCTCTTGATTTCAGGTTAATATTTCATTGATAGTTTAAATGTGTTTGCTTGATTACTAATGATTAATCCATGATTGCACTTGCAGTTGCTCAAGTGGCCATGATTACTTATTAAAATCTAGGACTCACATTTTGTGTATGCAACTTTTCGATGATACGTGCGATAGGCCGTCCCATATTTCTACTCTTGTATATAATATATGCATACTTTTAACAAGTCCCTTAGCTTATATAAGGGGGACTCACCCCACCTTGTAAGGTACTGATGTTTCTCTACTTCTCTAATAAGTAATAATATCTCTCTCTATCTCTTTCTTCTAAGTTATCTATTTACTTCGACCCCGAGGTCGCTCTAGAACTTTATTGTTCTTTGTTTGTTCTTTATTATTTAGCTCAAGATTGATGGTATAAATCCTTGTATACACATACTTATCTATTATCTCCTTCCCGATTACCCTTGATAAGGTTATCTTAGATAGGCCCGGGGTAAACTCGAGGCTTGGCCCCGAGGTATTTACTGGCTTGTCCTAAGCCCGGGAACATCCCTTACTGGTGCGATTATCGTTTTTGGCTAGCTCGATCTTTACTATTTTTACTCCACATTTAGCACTAATCACCCTTTCAAACTAGCTCGGGAATAGATCACGAATTTTTAGAATTTTATTTATAAATTTAATTATTGTTACAATTTTCACGGTAAACAGTAGGCTTGATACGCATGGCTAGAGGAGCAAAATAGCAAGGAAATTTTGCAAGAAATTTATTTGTGATTCAAGCGTGAAATTCTGAAGCTATTTGAACCTGATAGAAGAACTAGTTCCAAGTGTCTATCTTTTATTCTAGTTCAATTGTAGTAGGTTATTTTACATTGTATCTTTCAACTTTTGTAGAAGCAATTGTATTAGGTACTTAGAGTTAACTTGAAGTTGTCACAACAATTAGAGCTATTTCCAACGAGATTAGAGTTAGTCCTAGGTTTACAAAAGTATTTTTGTAAATGCAGTTTTTGGTTCGGTGATTTAGTGGATAGTTTGGGAAAATCCTACTGAGAAGTAGGTCGTGGCTTGTTTACCTTTTGAGCTAAGTGTTTTTCACATAAAATACTTGTATTCATTATTTTCCGCATTTACTATTTCTGCAATAATAGGTTAAAGAACACTTAGAAGACTCAAGTCCTTCCATAATCAGTTTAAGCAAAAAATTGGACACTACATAAATCTCTCCTCCCCCCATGTGATATTGAAGTTAAAATATCAATTGGTATCAGAGCAAGTTATCATTAAAGAGGCTGACACCTTAGGAAAAGATCAAGATGAGCACACCACTTGGAGATTAGAAAGGACAATCTACTGCTAGGACACCACTCTTCAATAGACAATACTACTTCTAGTGGGAAAATAGAATGAGAGACCACATTATAGGAGAAGGCTACGAGCTATGAGACATTGTAACGGATGGTCCCCTGGCTACTATAACCCTAGGCACGGAATTTAAGGACGTTCCGTTTTGCAGTTGCATTTATCATTTGATCTATATGGGGTAAAGGGAAAGAATCTTTCGGGCAATCTTTATTTAGATCTGTATAATCTACAAAAACTCACCACTTACCGTTCTTCTTAGGTACGACTACCGTGTTGGCTAACCAATCATGATATTTTACCTCGTGGATTGATCCAATTTTTTTAGCAATTTTTGAACCTCATCTTGAATTACTTGATTTCTGAAAGTGCTGTTTTTCTTTTTCCATGATGCTTGTATCTGTCACAGTGTTGATACTCCTGGATATTTGTTGATCCCCTCAAATTTGGCATATCCCCAAGGTGATGGAAACTTGATAACTTGATGTAAAGTTGATGGGACATCGTCCATATTATGGATTCATGGTCTTCCCATAATTATGTTGTAGGCTATTTCTATCTCTATTACCTAAAATTTAGTTTCTTTAATTACACATGAAGCATAAGTTGTTAGAATTACCTCTCCTCTAGTTATTACGCTCAAATTGTCGAAACCTCACAACGTATGTGCTTTTGGTATCATTTTATCTGGAAGTTTGAGACTTGAAAGAGCTGCAGAAATGATATTTGCAGAACTTCCAGGATCAATCAAGACTCGTTTTACCTCGGTGTCATGTACAAATAATGATATAACCAGTGCATCATTGTGAGGAGTAATTACTCCTTCCGCATCTGCATCATCAAAATTTATTCTTTTACGATCTAAGGTTTGGCGCACTTGCTTTCCGTGCGTGATCATCATTTTAGAAATCTTATTTGAAGCCGTGTACGTTACTCCATAGATATCCGCTCCTCCATTGATGACATTCAATGTCCTTTTTGGCAATGGTGCATTTGATGCAAGAGTATCTTCATGAGACTGGCGTGGAGAGGCTTGATGAGAAAGAACTATGTTAACATTGTTCAAGTCCCCTTAAGCATGAGGGATCTAGTTTTCAATAACATTGTTGTTGTTGTTGTTGTTGTTAGTGTTGTTTGACACGATGTTAACCACAAGTAATGCAAGCTTGGAAAGAATAGATTATTAGATTCCCGGTAACGGAACCAATTTGTTTAACCAAAATATGGAATTTCAGTTAAAACTAGAAAATAAGAGAAAAAATCGGGTTATTGATAATCAAGAGACTGAAAAATATAATAGGCTTTTCTGAATAAAAATAAGCAATAAAGAAATTTGTATTTCCAATATGATATCAATAATTTTTCGTGTGTCTACATATGATGGGACTTCTTCCTTTTATTGTTGATCCTAGGTAGAAGAATGAAACCTAAGTTTTAATGATACAATTATGAGTAATAAATGACATTGAATAAGCCGTTACACAATCATTCCTATTAAATACCAATTCTCCAACGTATCAGGTATTTAATATTGAATTTAGACTCCTTTTTCTCTTCAAATCCATGTGTTTAACGTCTTTTTGTTCCGTTGACTTTAAATGTCTTGAATTGATACGGGACTCGTGTCTAAAACCACTTTTCGTGCATGTTTAACTTCCTTTTCCCGTATCTTCCATCGCCAAATTCTTGTCTTTGGAATCTTCAAGCATCCCCTGACCTAAATGCTTCATTTAGGTATGAGATGCGCATCTGAATTGCACCTCCTGTCTATTCTGAGTTCTTCTTCCCTGCTCATCCTTTGATTGCGTTTTGAAGTCTCAATTTCTTTTTTGTTCTCCTTTTTATTATTATTTTTTTGGTTGGTGAGATCACTATTTGTGTCTGAAGTGTTAATTATTTTGTTTATGAGCTATTTTTCCTGTCAACTAGCAGCATCTTCTTCTTCTTTTTCTTCTTTCTTTTTTTCTTTTCCAAATAAATCAATCCAATAGCATCTTATACATGATAGATCAACAAATTAGCCCTTGATTGGTCTGTTAAAACTATTACAGAGAAATGAGTGATGCTGATTTAGGGTGAAAATGAAAATGGAAGGTGAGAGCATGATGGGAAGAAGAGGGGGATTTCTGTTAATAGTTTTTTTAAAAAGTTATTTTTTCACGTGTTGCATTCTAATTCATTAGTTTGCTAGGTCAAGGAGTTTGAAAATCACGCGCCTAAATATAGAAACTATTTGGTTGAGTTCGGGTATTATTCAAATAGAAAACCTTAATTTAAGTATTTAGATGAAATTTGTTGTGAATAAGTACATGATATATGTAATTTACGACTTTCTATCACTTATAATATTTTAATATATATGAGTTGTGTAATTACATTAAAAATTTAAAAGTGCATTTTAGACCCTTTTCGGATTGTACAAGGTCATATATGAGTCAATTATAGTAGTCAATTCTCAAGCACTTCACTCCATATCAGTTTACTCACACACCTATTTTAGACCAACAAACTAATTATCACATCAAGTAACTCAATTATAGACACAAACTAATTATCACATCAAGTAACTCAATCCTAGGCAGAAATATTCAAATGAATGGGAATGGCTCCATTGAATCCTTGCAAAAAAAAATTATTACATAATAAAACACAACAATTAAGCCACAATAACACTCACATTACATATCATTTTCCGCTAATGCAAAGAACATAACAAAACATCCCAATATCACACAAAAGAAAATTCACATCTTCATTCGACATTTAGCATCACGCAGAGGTGAGTACTCTAAATCAACCACTTTCTTCATTAGAACATTTCTTTCCAATTCCAATGATTCTATTCCTCCATGATCGACGAGCATCATAACATTCTCAAGATCGGCAACTTTTCTTTGGAGTACATTTATTTCACGGATTAGAGCTTTCTTCTCCTTCTTTAAACTGCATATGATATTTGAAATTCTAGGAGCAAGCTCCTCATCTTGTCATTCCCAATAGGAATATTTTTCATCCTAAAACCAAAAAAAAAAAAAAATTACAGTCAATTCGAAATAATTAAAAGAACCCATCAACAAATTTACATACCTCGTGCTTAGGGCACTTGAAAAATCTTGTCCCAACATTTAAAGGAGTCCACGCCATGAAATAATTAGCAGCAAGTTCACAACGATACCTCCTAATCGACCCATTTAAGATACTCGAACTTTGCGACATTGTCTTAGAGAAATCTCCAAAACAAATCGATAAAAATGAAAATAATTAAACCTAAACTAGAACTCAACTCGAAATCGACAAGGTGACCCAATTAGTAGGAGAAATCAGACATCAATGAAGGGTCTAAAATAGGTGTGTGAGTAAACTGATATGGTGTGAAGTGCTTGAGAATCGACTACTATAACCGACTCGTATATGACCTTGTACAATCCGAAAAGGGTCTAAAATGTCCCTTCTATGTTTTAATATAATTCCACGTGTATTTGCATATCTTCCGTAGTGGATAAGGGTAATTTTTTCGCCCATTTTTAGACGGCAAGGGCATATAAGGGGCCAACTTTTAACGGAGGGCTTTGATGTCCTATTTCCTATAGTAGAGGGGTATTTTAGGCCATTTTCCGAAACTATTTGGTTGAGTTCGGGTATTATTCAAATAGAAAACCTTAATTTAAGTATTTAGATGAAATTTGTTGTGAATAAGTACATGATATATGTAATTTACGACTTTCTATCACTTATAATATTTTAATATATATGAGTTGTGTTAAGTGCTTCTATTCCTAAAATAGAGTTAACGTAATAAAAAAGCTTACATAATATTTTGAAAATATTATTTAAACGTTTTGAGCATAAGAAAATCACGAAGTGTGTTCCTCGAGGAAAGTGATCCTTTCTTCTATTCTGGACTAATTAGTAAATTAAACATGTGATTATCATGTATGATACAATATTCATAATTGTGTTCGGGAGTTGGGTGGACGTTGAAAAGTAGGCTGATTTAACTTTAAAGACTAGAAGTATCTGTAATTTAAAATTTGGCTCAAAATGGTGGATTGGAAATGGAGCTAGCACTGATTTCTGGTTCCACCCCTGGCTCTCTGATATTCTTCTCATTGAAAGTACCCCCCTCTTATTGACCAGGTAAACTTCATACGAAAAGCTTTTGAAAGCTCTTGAAAATGTCTTGTAGTAGGAGGACCCAAAGCCCCTTCCTGAATAGGTAGGCACATAGTATCAAAAAATATCCAGTGAAGCTTTCTTTTGTCTTCATCACCGCCTCACCAAAAGTTAGCTAACATTTTTTCCAACTGGTCAAGAACTCCCTTTGAAACTGGAATCCCTGCAAGAAGGTGTATAGGCATCGAGAAAAGAACATGTTTGCAAAATAAGCCGCCCTCCACTTGATAACAATGCTTTCATCTCCTACCACTTTATTCTATACTCTATCCAAAAGATGAGAAATTTTTTTTTCCAGATTTAAATAGAGTTAGTCCTAGATAAGCGTTTTCTTAAGTTGGGGAGAATGTGATGACCCGGCCCGTCATCATGTGAGTTATCACCCCGTTATCCCCGTTATATGCTTGTTAATGTTACAATATGCATGTTTGGTGAGTTTGAGTCAATCCGGGTTGAGTTTGGTTGAAATTGAGACGAATAGTCTCTTAGAAGAAGGAATAGTTGAGAAAAGTCAGTTGGGTGTTGACTTGTAAGTTAGAGAGCTCGGAATCGAATTCTGATGACTCGGTCAGTTTCAGGAGGTCATTTATGAGCTAGGAGAGCGATCAGAAGTGAATTTGGAGGTCGGTGTAGTTTTAGGCTTGAATTGGCTAAAGTTGAATTTTGGCGATATCCGATCGATAGGTGAGATTCTGATCTGGGAGTCGGAATGGAATTCCGACAGTTGCAATAGCTCCGTTAGGTGATTTTGGATGTGGCTGCAAAATTTCAGGTTATTCGGAGGTCGTTTGGTCGGGTTTTTGTGCGTACTTCTACTAATATGATGGGATGTGCTTGTTACTTTCTACCAGCACAATTATCGAATAATATTGTCTTGTATGTTTTTGCTTCCACCGAATTTTGGATCTTGTATTTGAAAGCAGTGTTGAACTTTAAAGGCATTGGGCTTCAAAGACTTTAAGCATTGAGCTTTAAAGTTTAAAAGTGTAAATTAAAAATGGTGGGATATAAAATAGAGGAAAATGAAAATTTGAATAAAGTTAGCTTTTGACTTGTACTTTGTCCCTCATTGGTGAGGGACAACCATATTTGTGTGCTTATATATAGAATCACTTCTTAAACTTCTTAAAAGGAGTTAAAGAGAATGAATCCTCGCGTCGTCGTTGCTCGCTCGGCTCGGATTTGGCTTTGGATTTAGATTTGGATTTGGATTTGGATTTGTCAAATGACCGATAAGATTATTTTTTGGACAAAATTTATTATTTAATAAATAATTAAATGACAAATTACTGCTGAAAATACGCGAGAACCTGAAGGTTCAGAAGGCCTCTCTGGTCGCGGTTCTGCCGCGACCGTAGTGGAATCGCGGCAATCAGATTCAGAGAGGCTCTCTGGTCGCGGTTCTGCCGCGATCGCGATAGAACTGCGGCATGCGACGTATTTTCTTAAATCTAGAGCTCTGATACTAACTTATCACGACCCTAATTCACAAATCATGAACCTGTCATGATGACACCCAGTCTCCACGACTAGGTAAGCCTAACACGATGCGGAATATACAAGTTTATGAACATAAAATAAGAAAATAGCGGAAAAACAATATAAAAGGAATGTAACAAGTGCCGCTTGGCACATACACTCATCAACCATACCATAAAGCATACCACCAAGACCCGGAATCCCACGGGTAACACAGACTAAAAGGGGAGAGTACAACTATGGCTCTATACATCAAAAATGTCTAAAAACAATGAAAGAAAATAACTACTATCACTATGAGAATAGAAGGAGGCTCTCCGGATCCGCGGACGTAGCAGATCATACCTCGAGTCTCCGGATGTGCTGCTGAATCACCTAGGATGAGCTGTCTTGATATACCTGGATCTGCACAACAAAAGTGTGCAGAAGAGTAGCATGAGTACACCACGGCGGTACTCAGTAAGTGCCAAGCCTAACCTCGATGGAGTAGTGACGAGGAAGGTCAGGGCCCTACCGAGAGAACAATAACATAATGATCAAAATAGTAATAAGCAGGAATAAGTAAGAATGAATCTGAAATAACAACAATGAAGTAATTATTGCAACCATCTACGATTAGCTAACTACAAGTAACCAACACAACATAAACTCAAATCAACAAGCCAAGGACCTATGAGAATTGAACCCACAGTCCCTCTCTATATCCAACAACTCAGGATCTCCGGGAATTTAACCCGCAATCCCAATATCAGTATCTCTGGGTCTCCAGGAATCAAACCCGCAGCCCGTACTTCAATATCTCAGGATCTTCAAGAATCAAACTCGCAGTCCGTATCCTCAATAAATGCCGGGTCTCCGGGAATTGAACCCGTAGCCCTTGGATCTCCGGGAATTGAACCCGCAGTTCGTATCTCAAAATCTCAATAAACTCCGGGTCTCCGGGAATCAAACCCGCAGCCCTTGGATCTCGGGAATTGAACCCGCACCCCAACAATGAGAGGTCTTCGGGAATCGAACCCGCAGCCCTTGGATCTCCGGGAATCGAACCCGCAGTCCACAAACACTACAACTTTGGGTCTCCGAGAATCGAACCCGCAGCCCTTGGATCTCCAGGATTTGAACCCGCAGTCCACTAACACAGACAATAAAAAGGAAAGTGCAGAGAAATATGATATACATAACTACAATTACACCAAAACCAGTATCAACCAATTTCAAGAAGTTCAAGTAAGACAAAAAGGCACTTAGACAGATAATCCTATCTAACCATGCTTTTCTAACGAATATCATGTAAATGTTACAATTTAATCAGCTAAATAATAGAATTATCACGATTTGAACAGTTTAAGTAAGGTGGTTTCCAATAATCTGCGCATGTACACGCCCGCCACCTCGCGTACAAGGTAATTAAATTAACACATAATATCCTAGGGGAGAAGTTTCCCCCACACGAGGTTAGACAAGCCACTTACCTCGATTTCGGTACAAAACCACTGAGAGGTAACTCTCTTGCCACGAGTATTGGCCTCCACATGTGTAGAATCTGATCAAAATCAATAGAAATACATCAAAATAGGCCAATTGGGCGTTACCCAATCGAAACAATTTGAATTACACCAAAAACCACAAGTTGCCAAAACCTGCCTTTCGGTACGTTTCTCGAAAAATTATGAAAGTTACATATTCGGGTTCCTTATCTCAACACGAGTCTATGCATATAAAATTTGTCAAAATCGGACTCCGTTTGCCCGTTCAAATCGACGATTTATCACAATTTAGGCCTAGGGCTAAAACCCCCACTAATCTTCCATTAACAGTGAAATACTCAAGGATTTCATGATAAAATAACAAAATTAGGATATGAAACTTACCTCCGATGAATTACGCGATGATTCTCCAACAATTTCCCGTGAGTTTGTCTCTCTAAGACTCAAAAATGGCATTTTTGTGACTAAACCCGCGACAGGACAACTTCTGGTTTTTAATTCACAGCCGGACGAAAATTCTCTACGCGTTCGCTTTACTATTCATGCGTTCCCGATGAGCAACCGTTTTTATTCTACGCGATCGCGTGGGCCTGTACGTGATCACAGTACTAAACCAGCGACCCTACGCGATCGCAATGAAGCGACCGCGATCGCACTACACGCGAACTCAACCTTACGCGATCGCAGACCTAACCTCGCGATCGCGGAGCTTTCCATCTTTGCCCTACGTGATCGCATATATGCGATCGCATATACTAATTTTCTTCTGCAATAACTGCTGCAATTCTGCAGCTTCTAATAACCAAACTTGGCCCATTTGATCACCCGAGTTTATCCCGAGGCCCCTCGGACCTCAACCAAAAACACCAATCTACTCTAAAAAACCATATGAACTTGTTACCATCATAAAACACATATAATAAACACAGAAAACATCGAATTATAGCGGATTCAAGCCTAAGTTTTCATCTAAATTTTCGAAACCAACATTCAATCAAAAACCCGACCAAACGACGTCCGAATGACCTGAAAATTTGCAGACATATCCAAAATCACATAATGAAGCTATAAAAATTATCGGAATTCCATTTCGATGCCCGGATCAAAATCTCACCTATCGATCGGATTTCTAAAAATTTCAAACTTCGGCATTTCAAGCCTAATTGAGCTACAAACCTCCAAAATACATTCCGAACGTGCTCCCGACCCCGAAATCACCTAACGGAGCTAATGGAACTATCGTATTTCTATTCCGAGGTCGTCTTAACATTGTTTCGAATACGGGCCATTTTTCAACTATAAGGCTCTCATTTAGGGACTGTGTCCCAAAACACTCCAATTTCTAGAACCGAACCTCCCTGCAAACTACATTAGCAGAAATGAACTTAGGGAAATAGTTAAATTGGGGATTGGGGCGTAAATTTCAAAAATGACCAGGCGGGTAAGAAGAAAATTACAATTGTTAGTGCTACTACAACAATTAACGTTACAGTGATCTTCACCCTCTTCCTATCATGTAATTGATCTCTCTCTCTTAAATTCTTGATAGCAGTCCTGAAATCACTTGTTTATAGTGATCTGGAAGGGGTGTGTATTGCCACTATTGAAGGAAGGTTTATTCCATTTCATCATGGGAAGATTTAATCCATTATCTTGGCAACATGTGAGGGGGTTAAAATTCCTTAAGGATGCACAAGCAAATTATGGACTCGGAATATTTTTTATTTTTTATT
This sequence comes from Nicotiana noctiflora, assembly GCA_032618575.1. Lineage (NCBI taxonomy): Eukaryota > Viridiplantae > Streptophyta > Magnoliopsida > Solanales > Solanaceae > Nicotiana > Nicotiana noctiflora. The sequence continues at coordinate 123,327 of JASVEL010001617.1, forward strand.
GTTTTTTAGTTTCTTTTATTCTTCTAACAGTTTTCTGATTTTGTGTTTTAACACAGTAGCGTTCACAAGCGTAAGGAATTTCAATTTAATATTTCCGTGTTGAAATATATATTAAACTATTATTTATATTTTATATACTGGTTTGGAGACTAAAACCTTCGTGCTTTCTACTCCAATACTTATTCTGTCCGGTTTAAAGTATATTAAAACTTTACCAGAATAAAAACGTACGGGTTTGAAGTATATAAAAACTTTTCCATTGTTACGTGTTGTATGTTCGGTTTGGTATTCAGTTTGAAGATATCAAAACTTCACTAATTTAACAAAGTTCTATTTTGTTTCCAACTTTACAGAAAAATGATGAATGAAAACCAAAATAATGGAAATATTGCGGGAAGGGGTGCTACTATTACGAATGTTGCTGCCTCGTCAAGCCATTCAACTCCTGCTCATGCTATGGCACCAACAGTCAAATCCGAAAAGTTTTCTGGTATTGACTTCAAACGCTGGCAAATGAAGAATGATATGTATGTAGGAAAAGGTTACCTGAATGAGGGTCTATTTAAGCTAAATGTAATAGCAGTTCCTATCAATAAAGTTAATGCTTCTTCTTACTTACTTGAGTCAAACACTTTATGGCATTCACGCTTAGGTCACGTCAATTTCAAAACATTGCGAAAGATGATAAATTTAGAAGTATTGCCAAAATTTGATTGCATTAATTCCAAATGTCAAATATGTGTAGAATCAAAGTATGCTAAGCATCCTTATAAGTCCGTCGAAAGGAATTCAAGTCCTTTAGACTTAATTCACACAGACATTTGCGATATGAAGTCAACACCATCTTGCAGTGGGAAAAGTATTTTATTACTTTTATTGACGATAGCACGAGATATTGCTATGTTTATTTACTTAATAGTAAAGATGAGGCAATTGATGCTTTCAAGCAATACAAGAGTGAAGTTGAAACGCAACTAAATAAAAAGATCAAAATGATAAGAAATGATAGGGGTGGAGAATATGAATCTCCTTTTGAAGAAATATATTTGGAAAATGACATTATTCACCAAATAACTGTCCTTTACTCTCCACAATCTAATGAAATTGCGGGAAAAAAAAGAATCAAACATTGAAAGAAATGATGGATGTGTTGTTAATAGGTTCGGGTTTACCATAGAACTTGTGGGGGAAGCTATACTTACAGCTAACCGAATAATTAACTGTTTACCTAATAGTAAAATGCAGTCCATTCCTTATGAAAAATGGAAAAAGAAGGAAGCCCAAATTGAAATACTTTAAAGTGTGGATGGCCCGTAGCCGGAACAGTGTTAAGACGATCTCGGAACGGAAATCCGATGGTTCCATTAGCTCCGTTAGGTGATTTTGGGGTTGGGAGCGCATTCGGAATGTATTTTGGAGGTCCGTAGCTCAATTAGGCTTGAAATGCCGAAGTTTGAAATTTTGGCGAATCCGAACGTTAGGTGAGATTTTGATCCGGGGGTCGGAATGGAATTCCGACAATTTCTGTAGCTTCGTTATGTGATTTTGGATATGTCCGCAAATTTTCAGGTCATTCGGACGTCGTTTGGTCGGGTTTTTGATTGAATGTTAGTTTCGAAAGTTTTGAAGAAACTTAGGCTTGAATCCGTGTGTAATTGGTGATTTTGATGTTTAGGATGGTATTTTTATGATTGGAACAAGTTCGTATCATGTTTTGGAGTATGTTGGTGGTTTTCGTTGGGGTCCGGGGGCCTCGGGACGATTTCGGATGCCTAACGGGTCATTTTTGAAAGTTTTTGGACTGCTGTTCTGGTATCTGGTATTGTTCTTCGTGTTCGCGAGGGTCCTATCGCGTTCGCGAAGAAGAATTTGGCCTCTAAGACTTTGTTCTTCGCGTTCGCGATGAAGGCATCGCGTTCGCGAAGAAGGATTTTTCATCAGAGACTTTGTTCTTCGCGTTCGCGAAGAGTCCCTCGCGTTCGCGGAGAAGGATTTTCTGTCGCACAGGTCCTACTTCGGAAGCTCATATCTTTTTATCTACAAGGAATTTTGAGGTGATTCAAAAACGAAAGTTGTAGCGCTTTGAATCTAGTTTTCAGAAACATATTATAATAGTCATTTGGAGTTGTGTGTAAAAAGTTATGACCATTGCAATAGAGGCTGTCCGAGCAAGTTGGAAAAATGAATTTCTGGGAGTTTGTTCTTCGCGAACGCGAGAGAAGGACCGCGAACGCGAAGAACAAATGCCTGGGCAGCAGAATAAAGTTCAAACTTCGTCCCATTTTCCATTTTTGACGATTTGGAGCTCGGGTAAGGCGATTTTTCGGGAGATTTTTGGAGAAATCAAAAGGGTAAGTACTCTTAACTCAATTTTGGTTGTATAGCTCGAATCTATTGCAAGTTTTAGTCTTTAATTTGAGAATTTTTGTTAAAAATGGTAGAAAACCCTCTTGGATAGAATCAAAGATTTGATGGGCCATTTGTGGTCCGATTTGGGTGTTCTTGGTATGGTTAGACTCGTGTTGAGATAAGGAATCCGAAAATGTAACTTTCGTAATTTTTTGAGAAGCGTACCGAAAGTCGGGTTTTGGCAACTTTGTGGTTTGGGTGTAATTCGATTGTTTTGATTGGGTAATGCCCAATTGGCCTATTTTGATGTGATTCCTATTGATTTTTATCAGATACTACACTTGTGGAGGCCGACATTCGCGGCAAGAGAGTTATTTCTTAGCGGTTTTGTACCGGAATTGAGGTAAGTGGCTTGTCTAACCTCGTGTGGGGGACTTTCACCCCTAGGATATTATTGTGATACTTTAAATGCCTTGTACGCGAGGTGACGGGCGTGTACATGCGGCTGGTTGTTGAACACATACTTTACTCAAAATGTTCAATGAGTGATATTCCTGTTCTTAGTTGTTAAATTCGATATTCCTACCAGGTAGTAGTTAGAAAAGCATGATTAGATAGAATCTAATTGTCTAGTTGCTTAATTGACTTACTTGAGTTTTCTTGGTAATCGTCGGCGTTGTTCATCGGCGAAGTTATCATTAAGCATATTATACTTACTCTCTGTGTATTCCTTTACTTTGCTGTGGTTATAGACTACGGGTTCGATTCCAGAGATCTCGAGCTTATTGAAATATGGACTACGGGTTCGATTCCGAGATCCGAGCTTCTGTGGTTATGGACTACGGGTTCGATTCCGAGATCCTGAGATTATTGAAATATGGACTACGGGTTCGATTTCGAGATCCCGAGCTTATTGAAATATGGACTACGGGTTCGATTCCGAGATCCCTGAGATTATTGAAATATGGACTACGGGTTCGATTCCGAGATCCTTAGCTTATTGAAATATAGACTACGGGTTCGATTCCCGAGATCACGAGATTATTGAAATGTGGACTACGGGTTCGATTCCCGAGATCCTGAGATTATTGAAATGAGGACTACGGGTTCGATTCCGGAGATCCTGAGATTATTGAAATGAGGACTACGGGTCGATTCCCAGAGACCCGGAGTGATATTGTTTGTGGACTGCGGGTTCGATTCCGGAGATCCTGAGTTATTGAGATATTATTGAGACATGGGCTGCGGGTTCGATTCCTAGAGGTACTGAGAATGGGACTGTGGGTTCAATTCCCACAGATACTGGATTTGTTTATTTGAGTTGGTTATTTGTTGTTAGCTTAATTGTAGACAGTTGCAGTAATCATCATAATGTTGTTATTTCGGAAATTATTATCATTTAAGCTGTTTATTTTGTTATCATCATTATATTATTGTTTTCTCAGTAGGGCCCTGACCTACCTCGTCACTACTCCATCGAGGTTAGGCTTGGCACTTACTGAGTACCGCCGTGGTGTACTCATGCTACTCTTCTGCACACTTTTGTTGTGCAGATCCAGGTACATCAGAGGAGGCTCGTGCTAGGTGATTTCCGCAGCTTTTCTGGAGACCTCGAGGTATGATCTGCTACGTCCGCAGATCCAGAGGCTTTCCTTCTATTCTAGTAGTACTAGTTGACATTTTTCTTCATTTCGTTGTTAGATACTCTTTACACATAGAGCCACAGTTGTATTTTCTCTTTTAGTCTGTGTTACCGTGGGGTTTCGGATCTTGGTAGTGTTTTATTCATTGTGTGATGGATGTATGTGCCAAGCGGCACGGATTACATATCTTTTATGCTATTTTTCCGTTGTTTCTTATTTAAGTATTTATAACTTGTATATTCCGCAACGTGTTAGGCTTACCTAGTCGTGGGGACTGGGTGCCATCACGACATGTTCACGATTGGTGAACTAAGGTCGTGACAAGTTGGTATCAAAGCTCTAGGTTCATATGATTCATGGGACACATGCCAGTTATATATATAGAGTCTCGCTGATCGATACGGAGACGTACGTATTTATCTACGAGGGGCTATGTAACTGTTTAGGAAATTCTTCATTTCTTTTGGATTCCTTGTCGTGCGACATTTTTGACATCAAAAATCTAAACTACTGCTTTCTATTCTCTCGCGGATGGTGAGGACACGATCTACTCGCGATGATCGGGTACCCGCGCCCCCGTTGCTGCCGTCGAGAGGCCGGGGTCGAGGTAGAGGACGAGGACGCGCCGAGGTGCGGCCACGGCACCTCGCGCGCTGCCGGCGAGGTGCCACGAGTAGACCGAGGTTGGAGCGCGGGCACCGGTACACCGAGCTACGATGCTGCTACTACTCCGAGCACTACGGAGACCCGGCTCGGTTCATGAGTATGTATACCACTTTAGCTCAGGCAGGACTGGTCCCTCTCGTTGCAGCTACATCTCATGCCGGGGGAGGGGCCCAGACTCCCGCAGCCGTTACACCGGAGCAGCGTGTGCCAGTGGGACAGGTTCCAGATGTTTTGGTTATGCCTCCCGCCGCCCCAGCACAGCCCGGAGGTGGACCAGCTGCCTCTGAGGACGAGCAGCGTAGATTGGAGAGGTTCAAGAAATATGACCCTCCAGTGTTCAGTGGTTTGGCTTCAGATGATGCATTGGGTTTTCTAGAGGAGTGTCATCGTATTCTTCGTACTATGGGGATTGTGGAGACCAGCGGGGTTTCCTTCACTGCTTTTCAGTTTCGTGGGGCCGCTTATGATTGATGGCGCACGTATGAGTTGGATAGTCCGGAGGAGTATGCTTCATTAACCTGGATGCAGTTTTCAGATCTGTTTTTGAGGGAGTTTGTTCCCCAGAGCCTTAGGGATTCTTGGCGCTCGGAGTTTGAGCGACTGCGACAGGGCTCCATGTCAGTATCGGAGTATGCTATCAGTTTCACCCGCCTAGCCAGGCATGCACCAGCTTTGGTAGCCATGGTTCGGGAGCGAGTGCGGAGATTTATTGAGGGCCTTGTTCCGCCTATCCGATCCAGCATGGCCAGAGAGCTTGAGACGGATATATCTTATCAGCAGGCAGTTAGCATTGCCAAGAGGATCGAGAGTATGCTCCCTAGAGAGTGGAGAGAGAGAGAGGCCAAGAGGTCTCGTGAGTCGGGCCATTTCTGTGGTGCCCGCACTTCATCAGCCGGTCGTTTTGGCAGGGGTTATTTCGGTCGACTAGTTCACTCGGCATTGCCCGCAGCCGGTAGTACTCCAGGTCTTCCAGCACCTCAGGAGCCTTATTATGCTCCCCCAGTTTCCAGTGCACCTCCTGCGCGGGGTCCTTCCAGGGGTCAGACTAGTGGGGGTGAGGCCGGTCAGTCACGGCCACCGCGTCCTCCCAAAGCTTGTTTTGAGTGCGGGGATACTCGCCACCTGGTTAGGGAGTGCCCCGGGCGCGGGACGGGTGTGCCTTCACAGACTTCACAGCCTCAGCATGCTCTACAGGGTTAGCAGGCCACCGTTCCAACTCAAGCTGCCACCCCACCTGCCCAGCCAGCCAGGGGTGGGGATTAGGGTGATAGAGGCCTCCCTCAAGGGAGGGGCCAGGCTAGAGTTTATGCTATTCCTGGTTGTGCCGTAGCTGTCGCCTCTAATTCTGTTATCACAAGTATTATCTTGGTTAGTCACAAAGAGGCATCGGTTCTATTCGATCCTGGTTCTACTTTTTTATATGTGTCCTCTTATTTTGCTTCACATCTAGGTGTGCCTCGGGATTCTTTGAGTTCCCCCGTTTATGTTTCTACTCCGGTTGGAGGTTCTTTGGTTGTGGACCGTATGTATCGGTTGTGTTTGGTCACTATTTGTGGTTTTGAGACCAGGGCTGATCTTTTGTTGCTCAGTATGGTTGACTTTGATATTATTCTGGGCATGAATTGGTTGTCGCCCCATCATACTATTCTTGATTGTAACGCCAAGACCGTGACGCTGGTTATGCCAGACATTCAACATATTGAGTGGAGTGGTACTCTAGATCACACCCCAACCGTGTTATTTCCTTTATTAAAGCTCAATGTATGGTTGATAAGGGTTGTGCTGCTTATCTAGCATATGTGAGGGATCTTAGTGTTGATACCCCTTCTATTAATTCAGTCCCAGTGGTATGATATTGCTCCGATGTGTTTCCAGCTGATCTTCCGGGCATGCCGCCCGACAGAGATATTGACTTTGCTATTGACTTGTTGCCGGGCACTCAGCCCATTTCTATTCCACCGTACCGTATGGCTCCTCCCGAGTTGAAGGAGTTGAAGGATCAATTACAGGAGTTATTGGGCAAGGGTTTTATTCGACCCAGTGTTTCGCCTTGGGGTGCTCCTGTATTATTTGTGAAGAAAAAGGATGGTTCTATGCGTATGTGTATTGACTATCGTCAGTTGAACAAGGTTACAGTGAAGAACCGGTATCCTTTGCCCCGTATTGATGATTTATTTGACCAGCTACAGGGTGCACAGGTGTTTTCTAAGATTGATTTGCGCTCTGGGTATCACCAGCTGAAGATTCGGGAGCCAGATATCCCGAAGACTGCCTTCAGGACCCGGTATGGTCACTATGAGTTCCTCGTGATGTCTTTTGGGTCGACTAATGCCCCAGCAGCATTTATGCATTTGATGCACAGTGTGTTCAGGCCTTATCTGTGCTCGTTCGTGATTGTCTTCATTGATGATATTCTAGTATATTCCGGAGCCGGGAAGAGCACGAGCAGCATTTGAGGATAGTGCTTCAGATTCTGAGGGAGAAGCAGCTTTATGCCAAGTTCTCTAAATCTGAATTCTGGTTGAGTTCAGTGGCATTTTTGGGCCACGTGGTGTCGAGGGATGGTATTCGAGTAGATCCGAGGAAGGTGGAGGCCATGCAGAGTTGGCCCAGACCCTCCTCCGCTACTGAGATTCGCAGTTTCCTCGGTTTGGCGGGCTATTACCGTCGTTTCGTATAGGGGTTCTCTTCGATTGCAGCACCTATGACTAGATTGACCCAAAAGGGTGCCCCTTTTCAGTGGACAGACGAGTGTGAGGCGAGCTTTCAGAAGCTCAAGACAGCTTTGACTTCGGCCCCTATATTGATGTTGCCTACGGGTTCGGGGTCCTATACTGTATATTGTGATGCCTCACGAGTTGGACTCGGTGCGGTATTGATGCGGGACGGTAGGGTGATTGCCTACGCGTCGAGACAGCTGAAGGTGCATGAGAAGAATTACCCTGTTCATGATTTGGAGCTAGCTGCCATTGTTGACGCCTTGAAAATTTGGCGTCATTATTTATATGGGGTTCCTTGTGAGATCTACAGTGATCACCGGAGCTTGCGGCACTTGCTTAAGCGGAATGACCGAATATGCGAGAGGAGATGGTTGGAACTGCTGAAAGACTATGATATTACTATTCTACATCATCAGGGCAAGGCTAATGTGGTTGCCGATGCGTTGAGTCGTCGGGGAGAGAGTTTGGGGAGTTTAGCATATCTACCAGATTTCGGAGAGGCCTATGGCGATGGATGTTCGAGCTTTAGCCAGGCGGTTTGTTAGATTGGATCTTTCGGAGCCCGGTCGGATTCGGCGTGTGTGGTTTCTCGGTCTTCTCTATTTGACCGCATCGGGGAGCGTCGGTTCGACGACCCTCATTTGCTTGTCCTTCGGGATAGAGTTCGGCGTGGTGATGCTCGACATGTTACCATCGGGGATGATGGGGTCATGAGGATGCGGGGGCGTATCTGTGTGCCCAATGTAGATGATCTTCGAGAGCTGATTCTAGCAGAGGCCCGTAGTTCGCGGTATTCCATCCATCCGGGTGCCGCGAAGATGTATCAGGACTTGAAACAGCATTACTGGTGGAGGCGGATGAAGAGGGATATAGTTGATTATGTTTCCGGATGCCTCAACTGCCAGCAGGTGAAGTATGAGCATCAGCGTCCGGGTGGATTGATGCAGCAGATTGAGATTCCCGAGTGGAAATGGGAGCGCGTTACCATGGACTTTGTATCTGGACTTCCACGGACGGTTAGGAAGTTTGATTCCATTTGGGTCATTGTGGATCGGCTGACCAAGTCCGCCCATTTTATACCGGTGAGCACTACTTATTTATCAGAGCGACTGGCGGAGATCTATATCAGGGAGATAGTTCGGCTGCATGGTATTCCAGTTTCCATCATTTCAGATAGAGGCACTCAGTTCACTTCACGGTTCTGGAGAGCCGTACAGCAGGAGTTAGGTACTCGGGTGGAGCTGAGCACAGCGTTTCATCCCCAGACTGATGGTCAGTCCGAGCGCACTATTCAGATTTTGGAGGATATGCTCCGTGCGTGCGTGATTGAGTTTGGAGGTTCGTGGGATCACTTTTTGCCACTTGCGGAGTTTGCTTATAACAACAGCTACCAGTCCAGTATTCAGATGGCACCGTATGAGGCCCTATATGGTAGGAGGTGCAGGTCTCCCGTGGGTTGGTTTGAGCCGGGCGAGGCCAGGTTGCTAGGTACTGATATGGTTCAGGAGGCTATGGACAAGGTCAAGGTGATTCAGGACAGACTTCGTGCAGCCCAGTCTAGAGAGAAGAGTTATGCGGACAAGAAGGTTCGCGATGTGGCTTTTATGGTTGGTGAGCGGGTTATGCTTCGAGTCTCGCCCATGAAGGGCGTTATGAGGTTTGGGAAGAAAGGAAAGCTGAGTCCTAGATTTATTGGCCCTTTTGAGATTTTGAGGCGTGTTGGGGAGGTTGCTTATGAGTTGGCCTTACCTCCCGGCCTAGCCGGAGTTCACCCCGTATTTCATGTCTCCATGCTCCGGAGATACCATGGTGACCCGTCGCATGTGTTGGATTTCACATCTGTTCAGCTAGACAAGGATCTGTCTTATGTTGAGGAGCCAGTAGCCATTCTAGACAGGCAAGTCAGAAAGCTAAGGTCAAAGAACATCGCTTCGGTAAAGGTTCAGTGGCGGGGCCAGCCGGTCGAGGAGGCGACTTGGGAGACCGAGCGAGGATATGCGCGGCCGGTACCCTCATCTTTTCACTACTCCAGGTATGTTTTCTATGCTCGTTCGAGGACGAACGAATCTTTAAGTGTGGGAAGATGTAACGACCCGACCGCTCATTTTAGAAAATCACGCCCCAATCCCTAATTTAACTGTTCCCCTAAGTTCATTTCTGCTATTGTGGTTTGCCGGGAGAGTCGGTTCTGAAATTTGGAGCATTTTTGGACACTTAGTCCCTAAATGAGAACTTTTAAGCTAGAAAATGGCCCGTAGCCGGAACAGTGTTAAGACGACCTCGGAACGGAAATTCGATGGTTCCATTAGCTCCGTTAGGTGATTTCGGGGTTGGGAGCGCATTCGGAATGTATTTTGGAGGTCCGTAGCTCAATTAGGCTTGAAATGCCGAAGTTTGAAATTTTGGCGAATCCGAACGTTAGGTGAGATTTTGATCCGGGGGTCGGAATGGAATTCCGAAAATTTCTGTAGCTTCGTTATGTGATTTTGGATATGTCGCAAATTTTCAGGTCATTCGGACGTCGTTTGGTCGGGTTTTTGATTGAATGTTAGTTTCGAAAGTTTTGAAGAAACTTAGGCTTGAATCCGTGTGTAATTGGTGATTTTGATGTTTAGGATGGTGTTTTTATGATTGGAACAAGTTCGTATCATGTTTTGGAGTATGTTGGTGGTTTTCGTTGGGGTCCGGGGGCCTCGGGACGATTTCGGATGCCTAACGGGTCATTTTTGAAAGTTTTTGGACTGCTGTTCTGGTATCTGGTATTGTTCTTCGCGTTCGCGAGGGTCCTATCGCGTTCGCGAAGAAGAATTTGGCCTCTAAGACTTTGTTCTTCGCGTTCGCGATGAAGGCATCGCGTTCGCGAAGAAGGATTTTCCATCAGAGACTTTGTTCTTCGCGTTCGCGAAGAGTCCCTCGCGTTCGCGAAGAAGGATTTTCTGTCGCACAGGTCCTACTTCGGAAGCTCATATCCTTTTATCTACAAGGAATTTTGAGGTGATTCAAAAACTAAAGTTGTAGCTCTTTGAATCTAGTTTTCAGAAACATATTATAATAGTCATTTGGAGTTGTGTGTAAAAAGTTATGACCATTGCAATAGAGGCTGTCCGAGCAAGTTGGAAAAATGAATTTCTGGGAGTTTGTTCTTCGCGAACGCGAGAGAAGGACCGCGAACGCGAAGAACAAATGCCTGGGCAGCAGAATAAAGTTCAAACTTCGTCCCATTTGCCATTTTTGACGATTTGGAGCTCGGGTAAGGCGATTTTTCGGGAGATTTTTGGAGAAATCAAAAGGGTAAGTACTCTTAACTCAATTTTGGTTGTATAGCTCGAATCTATTGCAAGTTTTAGTCTTTAATTTGAGAATTTTTGTTAAAAATGGTAGAAAACCCTCTTGGATAGAATCAAGGATTTGATGGGCCATTTGTGGTCCGATTTGGGTGTTCTTGGTATGGTTAGACTCGTGTTGAGATAAGGAATCCGAAAATGTAACTTTCGTAATTTTTTGAGAAGCGTACCGAAAGTCGGGTTTTGGCAACTTTGTGGTTTGGGTGTAATTCGATTGTTTTGATTGGGTAATGCCCAATTGGCCTATTTTGATGTGATTCCATTGATTTTTATCGGATATTACACCTGTGGAGGCCGACATTCGCGGCAAGAGAGTTATTTCTTAGCGGTTTTGTACCGGAATTGAGGTAAGTGGCTTGTCTAACCTCGTGTGGGGGACTTTCACCCCTAGGATATTATTGTGATACTTTAAATGCCTTGTACGCGAGGTGACGGGCGTGTACATGCGCTGGTTGTTGAACACATACTTTACTCAAAATGTTCGATGAGTGATATTCCTGTTCTTAGTTGTTAAATTCGATATTCCTACCCGGTAGTAGTTAGAAAAGCATGATTAGATAGAATCTAATTGTCTAGTTGCTTAATTGACTTACTTGAGTTTTCTTGGTAATCGTTGGGGCGCTGTTCATCGGCGAAGTTATCATTAAGCATATTATACTTTCCTCTGTGTATTACTTTACTTGCTGTGGTTATGGACTACGGGTTCGATTCCCGAGATCACGAGCTTATTGAAATATGGACTACGGGTTCGATTCCCGAGATCTCGAGCTTATTGAAATATGGACTACGGGTTCGATTCCGAGATCCCGAGATTATTGAAATATGGACTACGGGTTCGATTCCGAGATCCTGAGCTTATTGAAATATGGACTACGGGTTCGATTCCCGAGATCCCGAGATTATTGAAATATGGACTACGGGTTCGATTCCCGAGATCCTTAGCTTATTGAAATATGGACTACGGGTTCGATTCCCGAGATCCCGAGATTATTGAAATGTGGACTACGGGTTCGATTCCGAGATCCTGAGATTATTGAAATGAGGACTACGGGTTCGATTCCCGAGATCCTGAGATTATTGAAATGAGGACTACGGGTTCGATTCCCGAGATCCTGACTTATTGGTAGGGACTGCGGGTTCGATTCCCGGAGATTCTGAGTTATTGAGATATTATTGAGACATGGGCTGCGGGTTCGATTCCCGGAGACCCAGAGGTACTGAGAATGGGACTGTGGGTTCAATTCCCACGGATCCTGGATTTGTTTATTTGAGTTGGTTATTTGTTGTTAGCTTAATTGTAGACAGTTGCAGTAATCATCATAATGTTGTTATTTTAGATTCATTATTACTTATTCCCGCTTATTATTGTTTTGATCATTATGTTATTGTTTTCTCGGTAGGGCCATGACCTTCCTCGTCACTACTCCATCGAGGTTAGGCTTGGCACTTACTGAGTACCGCCGTGGTGTACTCATGCTACTCTTCTGCACACTTTTGTTGTGCAGATCCAGGTACATCAGAGGAGGCTCGTGCTAGGTGATTTCCGCAGCTTTCTGGAGACCTCGAGGTATGATCTGCTACGTCCGCAGATCCGAAGGCTTTCCTTCTATTCTAATAGTACTAGTTGACATTTTTCTTCATTTCGTTGTTAGATACTCTTTACACATAGAGCCACAGTTGTATTTTCTCTTTTAGTCTGTGTTACCGTGGGGTTTCGGATCTTGGTAGTGTTTTATTCATTGTGTGATGGATGTATGTGCCAAGCGGCACGGATTACATATCTTTTATGCTATTTTTCCGTTGTTTCTTATTTAAGTATTTATAACTTGTATATTCCGCAACGTGTTAGGCTTACCTAGTCGTGGGGACTGGGTGCCATCACGACATGTTCACAATTGGTGAACTAGGGTCGTGACAATAACCTAAATTCTAAGATATGACTACTCTTGTTAAAAGAACAAACAACCGTGTACCTCATAGTAAAACACAATCCATTCCTTATGAAAAGTGGAAAGGAAGGAAGCCTAGCTTGAAATACTTCAAAGTGTGGGGGTGTTTAGCTAAGGTACAAGTTCCTAAACCTAAAAGGGTTAAGATAGGTCCAAAAATGGTTGATTGTGTATTTATTGGATATGTAACCAATAGCAAGGCATATCGTTTTCTGGTTCATAAATCAGAAAATCCTGAGATTCACATTAATACGATAATAGAATCAGATAATGCTGAATTCTTTGAAACTATTTATAAAAAAAAGAAAGTGAATTGACCTACCAAAAGTCAAAACGACCTCGGGAGGAAATAATAGATGGTATGCATAATGAGAAAAATTCGAGAAGAAATAAACATCAATGGACATCTACTTCATTCAGTCTAGATTTTCTGACTTTCCTACTAGAAAATGGGCCTCGTACCTTCAAGGAAGCAATTTCTTCCTCAGCAGCACAATATTGGAAAGAAGTTGTCAATAGTGAAATAGAATCCATATTGAGCAACATACCTGGGAATTGGTTGGTCTTCCTCCAGGTAACAAAATATTGAGTTCTAAATGGATTTTCAAGAAGAAAATGAAAGACGGTGGTACTAATGATAAATACAAGGCAAGACTTGTTGTCAAAGGATTTAGACAGCGAGAAGGTCTTGATTATGCTAACACATACTCGCCGGTAACAAGAATTACATCCATTCGGATGCTAATAGCGTTAGCCGCCTTATATGGTCTTCAAATCCATCAAATGGATGTAAAAATGGCCTTCTTAAATGGTGATCTAGAGGAAGAAATTTACATGATACAACCCGAAGGGTTTGTGGTTTAGGAAAAAGAAAAAAAGGTGTTCGACTTGTTAAGTCCCTTTATGGACTAAAACAAGCACTCAAGCAATGGCATGCGAAATTTGACCAAACAATGTTGTCAAATGGATTTAAGATTAATGATTGTGATAAATGTGTTTACATTAAGAACGTTCCAAATCATATAGTCATTGTTTGTTTATATGTTGATGATATGCTAATAATGAGCAAAGACATTGCCGACATTCAAGCTACTAAGCGTATGCTTGCTAGTAAGTTTGAAATGAAAGACTTTGGAGTTGCTGATGTAATTCTAAGAATTAAAATCCAGAGGACTCATCAGGGTCTAGCTTTGTCTCAATCACATTACGTGAAAATGGTACTTGAAAATTTCAAACACTTGGAATTTAGAAGTGCAAGAACTCTAATTGACTTAAATCATCATCTTATAAAGAATAAAGGTGAAAGTATGCCTCAATTGGAGTATGCTCGTGTGTTGGAAAGATTAATGTACATCATGAACTGTACACGATCTGATATAGCTTGTGCAATAAGTAAACTTAGTCGATTCACTAGTAATCCAAACAAACATCACTGGGTGGCAATGAAATGAGTTCTGGGATATTTAAAATATACCCAAGACTACACTTTGCACTACAATAAATATCATACGGTTATCGAAGGATATAGTGATGCAATTTGGATAACCGGATCAACAGAAACAAAGTCCACAAATGGATATGTTTTTACTGTTGGTGAAGGAGCAATATCTTGGAAGTCTTCCAAACAAATGTGCATCGCTCGCTCTATGATGGAATTAGAGTTTATAGCTTTAGATAAAGCCGGTGAAGAAGCTGAATGGCTTCGGATTTTTTTAGAAAACATTCTGTTCTAGCCAAAACCTTTGGCTCCTATTTGCATACATTGCAATAGTGAGGCTGCAATAGGATGGGCAGGGAGCGTTATGTATAACGGAAAGTCTCGTCATATACGACGAAGATATAATACCGTTGGACAACTACTTTCTAGTGGAATTATCACTATTGATTATGTAAGATCAAAGGATAATATTGCGGATCCGCTTACAAAAGGCTTAACTAGAGAGGGAGTTGAGAAATCATCTAAGGGAATGGGACTATGGCCGAGGACAAGTCAACATGGCGGTAACTCTACCTAGAATTTTGGATGTTCCGAGATCTAGGTTCAAGGAGCTCAAACAAAGTTGTGATTGATCGGTTCAACATTGTCAAAATAAAATCTTTGGTTCATTCTCATGATGAAGACAATATTCAGTAACAAGGATACAACTTTACACGTTCATTAATGATTACCTAAGTTTGATGTGGTATTTATCAAATAGTGTCAATCTAAAAGATTACACATTTAGGAATCACCTATGTAAGTGTGAAGTGGAAGCCGCTTCAATGAGAATTCTGTAAGGACAATTCTCTATGCACTTATGAAACCAGGCGGTGTTCATGGCTGAAACAAACACAACAATAAGAACCAAAAGACGGTAAAAGGTTGGTTGTGTGACATATGGTTGTCTAGGTATACACTAAAGTTCGACGGTTCAAAGATATCAAATCTATCGATTGACTGAGTATATTCGACATATGTTCACTATGGAAAGTTCAAAGGGAAACCTACTTATCCATATAAAATTAATCCTTACTTGCAAATCACACAGCTTTCATCTATGATCATTCTTGTTACAGCTATTCCTATTCATATGGGGGACTTTAAAGGCACTAGGCTTCAAAGACTTTAAGCATTGGGCTTTAAAGTTTAAGAGTGTAAATTGGAAATGGTGGGAAATAAAATGGTAAAAAATAAAAATTTGAAATAAGGTGAACTTTTGACTTGCACTTTGTCCCTCATTGGTGAGGGACAACAACATTTGTGTGCTTATATGCAGAATCACTTCTTAAAGCTCTTAAAAGGAGTTGAAGAGAATGAACCCTTGCACCGTCGTTGCTCGCTCGCTCGGCTCGGCTTCGGCTTCGGATCGATAAGATTATTTTTTGGATAAAATTTATTGCGTTATTTAATAAATAATCAAATGCCAAATCACTGCTGAAGATTCAGAAGGATAGTCTGGCCGTGGTCCTGGCGTAACTGCGATAGGACCACGCCAGAACACTGTTGCAGATTCAGAAGGCTAGTTTGGCCGCGGTCCTGGCGTAACCGCGGCAGGACGCGTAAACTTCTGAACAGACACCTTTTCCAGAACAAACATCACACCTCTTTCAATAATTGCCTATAAATTCTGAGACATGACTTCGATTTTTATACACCAAAAACATTACAGAAACACATGTAGTTAACGCTTAATTAATTCGCAGTCTCTCTCTCTCAAATTCGAAAGTGTGATTTTGCTCCGTTCTTTAAGTTCGTTGGTATCCTGCAATTTGTATTGCCACTGTTGCAGGAAGGTTTATTCTGTTTTATCCTGGGAGGATTTAATCCATTACCTTGGTAACGTGTGAGGGGGTTAAAATTCCTTAAGGACATACAAGCGAATTGTGGACTCAGAATATTTCTTAATCTTTAATGTCGTTCTTGTTTCTTTTATTCTTCTAACAGTTTTTTCTGATTATGTTTTAACAGAGTAGCTTTCACAAGCTTAAGGAATTTTATTAATAACGTTTTTGTGTTGATTATTAAACTATTTTCTTTATATTTTATTGGAGACTAAAGCCTTGTTGCTTTATACTCCATTAATTGTTTCTGTCCGATTTAAAGTACATAAAAACTTTGCCGAAATAATAAACATACGGGTTTGAAGTATATAAAAACATCACCATTGATAGGTGTTGTATGTTTGGTTTGGTATTCGGTTTGAAGATATCAAAACCTCGCTGATTTAACAAAGTTTCTGTTTTGTTTCCAACTCTACAGAAAAATGACAAATGAAAACCAAACTAATGGAAATATTGCAGGAACGGGTGCTACTATTACAAATGTTGATGCCTCGTCAAGCCGTTCGACTCCTGCTCATGCTATGGCACCAGCAGAAAAACCCAAAAAAAAACCCGGAAAGTTTTCCGGTATTGAAGATGCTCTTCTATCTTACTACGTTGAGTTTGCAATGTTTTATCAAGGAGGATCCTCCGGTCATGGCTGAGGATACTCCGGATAATGAACGACTTGTTGTAACTGAAGCATGGAAACATTCTGATTTCTTATGCAAAAATTGCATTTTGAGTTGTTTGGAAGATAGCTTGTACAATGTCTATAGTGTCATGGAAACTTCAAAAGCGTTATGGAATGCGCTTGAGAAAAAGTACAAGATTGAGGATGCCGGACTTAAGAAGTTCGTGGCTGCAAGGTTTTCGGATTTCAAGATGATTGACACTAGGTCATTCATAACTCAAGTCCAAGAATTATAAGTTATTGTGCATGACCTCCTTGCTGAAGGTATTGCCCGAATCAATAATTTTATTAATAAGATTTATCTTGTTATTAATTATGAATTTATTGTTGAAGGTATGGTCATAGATAAGGCCTTTCAAGTCACCGCTTTCATTGAGAAATTACCTTCATTGTGGAAGGACTTTAAGAACTATCTAAAACACAAGCGGAAGGAGATGACACTTGAAGACTTGATTGTGCGTTTGAGGATAGAAGAAGACAACAAAAATGCTGAAAAGAAGTCACGTCGAAACTCGACAATAATAAGGGCTAACATTGTTAAGGAGGAGCCACAAAACAAGAAAAGAAAGAAGGCTTATGGACCAAAGAATTACCCAAGCAAAAAAAAAAAATACAAGGGTAATTGCCACAACTGTAAAAAATTTGGGCATAAGGTCGTGGATTATGTTTCACCAAAGAATGATAAGAAGAAGAAGAATCAAGCTAACATGGTTGAAAATGCTGAATAAATGGAGGACTTGCGTGCCATGTTGTCTAAATGCAACTTGGTAGAAAATCCTAAAGAATGGTGGATAGATTCTTGAGCCACCCACCATGTTTGTGCAAACAAGGAGTTATTTTCTTCTTATGCCCCCGTAGGACCCGACGAGACAATTTTTATGGAAAATTCATCTACAACAAAAATTGAAGGAGTTGGCAAGATTGCATTGAAGATGACGTCGAAAAAAATAGTGACTCTAAACCAAGTTCTCCATGTTCCAGAAATTCGCAAGAATCTTGTGTCTACCTCACTTCTTGTCAAGAATGGATTCAAATGTATTTTTGTTTCTAATAGTGTTGTACTAAGTAAGAATGATATGTATGTAGGAAAAGGTTACCTGAATGAGGGCCTTTTAAAGCTAAATGTAATAGCAGTTCCTATAAATAAAGTCAATGCTTCGTCGTACTTACTTGAGTCAAACACTTTATGGCATTCACGCTTAGGTCACGTCAACTTCAAAACATTACGAAAGATGACAAATTTAGAAGTATTGCCAAAATATGGTTGCATTAATTCCAAATGTCAAATATGTGTGGAATCAAAGTATGCTAAGCATCCTTGTAAGTTCGTTGAAAGAAATTCAAATCCTTTAGACTTAATTCACACAGATATTTGCGACATGAAGTCAACACCATCTCGCGGTGGAAAAAAGTATTTTATTACTTTTATTGACGATAGCACGAGATATTGCTATGTTTATTTACTTAATAGTAAAGATGAGGCAATTGATGCTTTCAAGCAATACAAGAGTGAAGTTGAAACACAACTAAACAAAAAGATCAAAATAATAAGAAGTGATAGGGATGGAGAATATGAATTTCCTTTTGAAGAAGTATGTTTGAAAAATGGCATTATTCATCAAACAACTGCCCTTTACTCTCCACAATCTAATGGAATTACGAAGAGAAAGAATAGAACATTGAAAGAGATGATGAATGCGCTGTTGATAAGTTTTTGGTTTACTATAGAACTTGTGGGGGGAAGCTATACTTACAGCTAACCGAATAATCAACCGTGTACCTCATAGTAAAACACAGTTTATTCCCTATGAAAAATAGAAAGGAAGGAAGCCCAGCTTGAAATACTTCAAAGTGTGGGGGTGTTTAGCTAAGGTACAAGTTTCTAAACCTAAAAGAGTTAAGATAGGTCCAAAAATGGTTGATTGTGTGTTTATTGGATATGTAACCAATAGCAAGGCATATCGTTTTACGGTTCATAAATTAGAAAATTATGAGATTCACATTAATACGATAATAGAATCGGATAATGTTGAATTCTTTGAAACTATTTTTCCATATAAAAAGGAATGTGAAGTGACCTACCAAAAGCCAAAATGACCTCGGGAGGAAATAACTGATGGTATGCCTGATGAGGAAAATATGAAAAGAAGTACACGTCAACGGACATCTACTTCATTCGGTCCGGATTTTCTGACTTTCCTGCTAGAAAATGAGCCTCGTACCTTCAAGGAATCAATGTCTTCCTCAGAAGCACAATATTGGAAATAAGTTGTCAATAGTGAAATAGAATCCATATTGAGCAACCATACATGAGAATTGGTTGTTCTTCCTCCAGGTAACAAAATATTGGGTTCTAAATGGATTTTCAAGAAGAAAATGAAAGACGATGGTATTATTGACAAATAAAAGGCAAGACTTATTATCAAAGGATTTAGACAGCGAGAATGTCTTGACTATTTTGACACATACTTGCGGTAACAAAAATTACATCCATTCGGATGCTAACAGCGTTAGCCGCCTTGTATAGTCTTCAAATATATCAAATGGATGTAAAACCAACCTTCTTAAATGGTGATCTAGAGGAAGAAATTTACATGAACCAACCCGAAGGGTTTGTGGTTCCGAAAAAAGAAAAGAATGTGTGTCGACTTGTTAAGTCCCTTTATGGACTAAAACAAGCATCCAAGCAATGACATGCGAAATTTGACCAAACAATATTGTCAAATGACTTTAAGATTAATGAATGTGATAAATGTGTTTACATTAAGAACGTTCCAAATTATATAGTCATTGTTTGCTTATATGTTGATGATATGCTAATAATGAGCAAATACATTGCCGACATTCAAGCTACTGAGCGTATGCGTGCTAGTAAGTTTGATATGGAAGACTTAGGAGTTGCCGATGTAATTCTAGGAATTAAAATCAAGAGGACTCCTCAAGGTCTAGCTTTGTCTCAATCACATTACATGAAAATGGTACTTGAAAAATTCAAACACTTGAAATTTAGAAGTGCAAGGACTCCAATTGACTTAAACCATCATTTATGAAGAATAAAGGTGAAAGTACATCTCAATTGGAGTATGCTCGTGTTTATAATTTTTTATAAAAGAAAAAGAAAAAAAAAGTATAAAAGAAAATACATAAAAATAATAAAAGCAGAAAATACAAAATTAGTTGGGGGTTAATTTGATTTGGGCCAAAGAGTATTGAATTAAAAGGCCCAAGCGCTTCAGCCCAAGTGTAACGACCCGACCGGTCGTTTTAGAAAATTACGCCCCAATCCCTAACTTAACTGTTCCCCTAAGTTCATTTCTACCATTTTGGGTTGCCGGGAGAGTCGGTTCTGAAAATTTGAGCATTTTGGGACACTTAGTCCCTAAATAAGAGCTTTGAAGCTAGAAAATGGCCCGTAGCCAGAACAGTGTTAAGACGATCTCGGAACGGAAATCCGATGGTTTCATTAGCTCCGTTAGGTGATTTTGGGGTTGGGAGCGCGTTTGGAATGTATTTTGGAGGTCCGTAGCTCAATTAGGCTTGAAATGCCGAAGGTTGAAATTTTGGCGAATCCGAACGATAGGTGAGATTTTGATCCGGGGGTCGGAATGGAATTCCGACAATTCCTGTAGCTTCGTTATGTGATTTTGGATATGTCCGCAAATTTTCAGGTCATTCGGACGTCGTTTGGTCGGGTTTTAGATCGAATGTGAAATTCGGAAAGTTTTAAGAAATTTAGGCTTGAATTCGATGTGAATTATGGGTTTTGATGTTGTTAGACGTGTTTTGAGGATTGGAACAAGTTCGAATAAGGAATTAGGATGTGTTGGTGTGTTTGGATAAGGGTTCCGGGGGACTCGGGATGAATTCGGGTGATTAAACGGCAAAAATCTTAAAAACTTGCGAGCGGTGGTGCACCGCCTACGTAGTATTCGCTCACGCGGAGCTTGGACCGCGAGGCGAGTCCGCGAAGCGACATTTGCTCCGCGAGAGCGAGGGGTCGCGGGGAGCGGATTTTGGATCGTGGAGGCGGTCACGCGGGAGCGGAAAGCTTCCGCAGGAGCGGAAGTGAGCTGTTTGGTGGCCCTCCGCGCAGGCGCGGACGTTTGTCCGCATAAGCGAAGTCGCGGAAGCGACTGTGCTTCCGCAGCAGCGGAATCGGCTGAGCGACCTAGAGACCGCGAAGCGGAATGATCCAGCCAAGCCTGGGCTTCGCGAGAGCGACAAAATGTCGCGGAAGCGGATCCGCGAAGCGGAATTTCGTCCGCAGAAGCGAAATCGCAGAGAGTTAATTATATCAAAAGTTAGAAATTTCGAAACATTTCCAAACTTTGAGGGCTCGGCTTAAGGGGCGATTTGGGCGATTTTGAAGGGAGATTCAAGGGGTTTCTTCGGGTAATCAATTATGGACTCCAATTATGATTGTTGTTGATAATATTGTGCAAGTTTTTCATGAAAATGGAGGAATTTGGGTAATTAATGGGGGTTTTCACCCTAGACCAAAACCTTTAGAAAACCTTTGATTTGAATGGACTAACGGAGTCCGATTTCGATAAATTTTATATGCACGGACTCGTATTGAGATAAGGAACCCGAATATATAATTGTCGTGATTTTTCAATAAGCGTACCGAAAGTCGGGTTTTGGCAACTTGTGGGTTTTGGTGAATTTTGAGTTAATTTGATTGGGTAATGCCCAATTGGCCTATTGTGATGTGATTCTATTGATTTTTATCAGATTCTACACTTGTGGAGGCCGACATTCGTGGCAAGAGGGTTATTACTTAGCGGTTTTGTACCGGAATTGAGGTAAGTGGCTTGTCTAACCTCGTGTGGGGGACTTTCACCCCTAGGATATTATTGTGATACTTTAAATGCCTTGTACGCGAGGTGACGGGCGTGTACATGCGGCTGGTTGTTGAACACATACTTTACTCAAAATGTTCAATGAGTGATATTCCTGTTTTTAGTTGTTAAATTCGATATTCCTACCCGGTAGTAGTTAGAAAAGCATGATTAGATAGAATCTAACTGTCTAGTTGCTTAATTGACTTACTTGAGTTTTCTTGGTAATCGCTGGTGCTGTTCATCGGCGAAGTTATCATTAGGCATATTATACTTCTCTCTGTGTATTCCTTTACTTGCTGTGAATGTGGACTACGGGTTCGATTCCGAGATCCTGAGATTATTGAAATGTGGACTACGGGTTCGATTCCCGAGATCTCGAGATTATTGAAATGTGGACTACGGGTTCGATTCCCGAGATCACGAGATTATTGAAATGTGGACTACGGGTTTGATTCCCGAGATTACGAGATTATTGAAATGTGGACTACGGGTTCGATTCCGAGATCCCGAGATTATTGAAATGTGGACTACGGGTTCGATTCCGAGATCCCTGAGATTATTGAAATATGGACTACGGGTTCGATTCCGAGATCCCGACTTATTTGTAGGGACTGCGGGTTCGATTCCCGGAGATCTGAGTTATTGAGATATTATTGAGACATGGGCTGCGAGTTCGATTTCCGGAGACCCGAGGTACTGAGAATGGGACTGTGGGTTCAATTCCCACAGATCCTGGATTTGTTTATTTGAGTGGGTTATTTGTTATTAGCTTGATTGTAGACAGTTTCAAGTAAACATCGTAATGTTGTTATTTCGGAAATTATTATTATTATCGGTTAAATTGTTTATTTTTTTATCATTATATTATTATTGTTTCTCAGTAGGGCCCTGACCTTCCTCGTCACTACTCTCATCGAGGTTAGTCTTGGCACTTGCCGAGTACCGCCGTGGTGTACTCATGCTACTCTTACGCACACTTTTGTTGTGCAGATCCGGGTACATCAGAGGAGGCTCGTACTAGGTGATTCCGCAGCTTTCAGGGAGACTTCGAGGTATGATCTGCTACGTCCGCGGATCCGGAGGCTTCCCTTCTATTCTAGTATTACTAGTTGACATTTTCTTCATTTCGTTGTTAGATACTCTTTACACATAGAGCCACAGTTGTATTTCTCTTTTAGTCTGTGTTACCGTGGGGTTTCGGATCTTGGTAGTGTTTTATTTATTGTGTGACGGATGTATGTGCCAAGCGGCACGGATTACATATCTTTTATGTTATTTTCCGCTGTTTCTTATTTAAGTATTTATAACTTATAGATTCCGCAACGTGTTAGGCTTACCTAGTCGTGGGGGCTGGGTGCCATCACGACATGTTCACAATTGGTGAACTAGGGTCGTGACAAGTTGGTATCAGAGCTCTAGGTTCATAGGAGTCACGGGACACGGACCGGTTGCTTAGAGTCTCGCTGATCGATACGGAGACGTCTGTATTTATCTACGAGGGGCTATGTAGCTGTTTAGGAAACTCTTCATTTCTTTTGGATTCCTTGTCGTGCGACATTTTTGGCATCCTTGTCGTGCGACATTTTTGACATCAAAAATCTAAACTACTGCTTTCTATTCTCTCATACCCGCGCCCCCTGTTGGCGCCGTCGGAGGCCGGGGCCGAGGTAGAGGACGAGGACGCGCCGGAGGTGCAGCCACGGCACCGTCGCGCGCTGCCGCTGAGGTGCTACCGGTAGACCGAGGTTGGAGCGCGAGGCACACGGTACACCGACTACGAGCTGCTACTACTCGAGCACTACGGGAGACCCTGGCTCGGTTCATGAGTATGTATACCACTTTAGCCCGGGCAAGGATTGCTTCCTCTTGTTGCGGCTACATCTCGGGTCGGGGGAGGGGCCCGGACTCCCGCGGCCGTTACACCGGAGCGGCGTGTGCCGGTGGGACGGGTTCCGGATGTTTTGGTTATGCCTCCTGCTTCCCCAGCACAGTCCGGAGGTGGACCAGCTGCCTCTGAGGACGAGCGGCGTAGATTGGAGAGGTTCAAGAAATATGACCCTCCGGTGTTTAGTGGTTTGGCTTCAGATGATGCATTGGGTTTTCCGGAGGAGTGTCATCGTATTCTTCGCACTATGGGGATTGTGGAGACCGGCGGGGTTTCCTTCACTGCTTTTCGGTTTCGTGGGGCCGCTTATGATTGGTGGCGCACGTATGAGTTGGATAGTCCAGAGGAGTCTGCTTCATTGACTTGGACGCAGTTTTCGGATCTATTTTTGAGGGAGTTTGTTCCACAGAGCCTTAGGGATTCTTGGCGCTCGGAGTTTGAGCGGTTGCGACAGGGCTCCATGTCAGTATCGGAGTATGCCATCAGTTTCACCCGTCTGGCGAGGCATGCACCGGCCTTGGTAGCCACGGTTCGGGAGAGAGTGCGGAGATTTATTGAGGGCCTGATTCCGCCTATCCGATCCAGCATGGCCAGAGAGTTGGAGACAGATATATCTTATCAGCAGGCGGTTAGCATTGCCAGGAGGATCGAGAGTATGCTCCCTAGAGAGCGGGGAGATAGAGAGGCCAAGAGGTCTCGTGAGTCGGGCCATTTCTCTGGTGCCCGCACTTCAGCAGCCGGTCGTTTTAGCAGGGGATATTCCGGTCGTCCAGTTCACTCAGCATTGCCCGCAGCCGGTAGCACTCCAGGTCTTCCAGCACCACAGGAGCCTTATTATGCTCCCCCAGTTTCCAGTGCACCTCCTGCGCGGGGTCCTTCCAGGGGTCAGACTAGTGGGGGTGAGGCCGGTCAGTCACAGCCACCGCGTCCTCCCCGAGCTTGTTTTGAGTGCGGGGATACTCGCCACCTGGTTAGGGAGTGCCCCGGGCGCGGGACGGGTGTGCCTTCACAGACTTCACGGCATTCGCGTGGCTCTCGGGGTCAGCAGGCTATCATTCCAGCTCCAGCTGCTATTCCACCTGCCCAGCCAGCCAGGGGCGGGGGTCAGGGTTCTAGAGGCCGCCCTCGAGAGGGGGGACAGGCCAGATTCTATGCTATTCCTGATCGCGCCGCGGCTGTTGCATCTGACTCTGTTATCACAGGTATTATTCTGGTTAGTCACAGGGAGGCATCGGTTCTATTCGACCTTGGTTCCACCTTTTCATATGTGTCTTCTTACTTTGCTTCTCATCTGGGTGTGCCTCGGGATTCTTTGAGTGCCCCCATTTATGTTTCCACTCCGGTGGGTGATTCTTTGGTTGTGGACCACGTATATCGGTCGTGTTTGATTACTATTTGTGATTTTGAGACCAGAGCGGATCTATTGCTGCTTGGGATGGTCGATTTTGATATTATTCTGGGCATGGACTGGTTGTCGCCCCATTATGCTATTCTTGATTGTCACGCCAAGACCGTGACGGTGGCTATGCCAGGCATTCCACGTATTGAGTGGAGTGGTACTCTAGATCACACCCCTAGCCGTGTTATTTCTTTTCTCAGAGCTCAGCGTATGGTTGAGAAGGGGTGTGCTGCTTATCTAGCCTATGTGCGGGACGTCAGTATTGACACTCCCTCTATTGATTCTGTTCATGTGGTACGTGACTTTGCTGATGTATTTCCAGCTGATCTTCCGGGCATGCCGCCTGACAGAGATATTGACTTTGCTATTGACTTGTTGCCGGGCACTCGGCCCATTTCTATTCCACCGTACCGTATGGCTCCTCCTGAGTTGAAGGAGTTGAAGGATCAGTTACAGGAGTTATTGGGCAAGGGTTTTATTCGACCCGGTGTTTCGCCTTGGGGTGCTCTTGTATTGTTTGTGAAGAAAAAGGACGGTTCTATGCGTATGTGTATTGACTATCGTCGGCTGAACAAGGTTACAGTGAAGAACCGGTATCCTTTGCCCCGTATTGATGATTTATTTGACCAACTACGGGGCGCACATGTGTTTTCTAAGATTGATTTGCGCTCTGGGTATCACCAGCTGAAGATTCGGGAGCCAGATATCCCGAAGACTGCCTTCAGGACCCGGTATGGTCACTATGAGTTCCTCGTGATGTCTTTTGGGTCGACTAATGCCCCAGCAGCATTTATGCATTTGATGCACAGTGTGTTCAGGCCTTATCTGGACTCGTTCGTGATTGTCTTCATTGATGATATTCTAGTATATTCTCGGAGCGGGAAGAGCACGAGCAGCATTTGAGGATAGTGCTTCAGATCCTGAGGGAGAAGCAGCTTTATGCCAAGTTCTCTAAATGTGAATTCTGGTTGAGTTCGGTGGCATTTTTGGGCCACGTGGTATCGAGTGATGGTATTCGAGTAGATCCGAGGAAGGTGGAGGCCGTGCAGAGTTGGCCCAGACCCTCCTCCGCTACTGAGATTCGCTGTTTCCTTGGTTTGGCGGGCTATTACCGTCGTTTCGTAGAGGGTTCTCTTCGATTGCAGCACCTATGACTAGATTGACCCAAAAGGGTGCCCCTTTTCAGTGGACAGACGAGTGTGAGGCGAGCTTTCAGAAGCTCAAGACAGCTTTGACTTCGGCCCCTATATTGATGTTGCCTACAGGTTCGGGGTCCTATACTGTATATTGTGATGCCTCACGAGTTGGACTCGGTGCGGTATTGATGCGGGACGGTAGGGTGATTGCCTACGCGTCGAGACAGCTGAAGGTGCATGAGAAGAATTACCCTGTTCATGATTTGGAGCTAGCTGCCATTGTTCACGCCTTGAAAATTTGGCGTCATTATTTATATGGGGTTCCTTATGAGATCTACACTGATCACCGGAGCTTGCAGCACTTGCTTAAGCAGAAGGACCTGAATATGCGTCAGAGGAGATGGTTGGAACTACTGAAGGACTATGATATTACTATTCTCTATCATCCGGGCAAGGCTAATGTGGTTGCTCATGCCTTGAGTCGTTGGGCAGAGAGTTTGGGGAGTTTAGCATATCTACCAGCTTCGGAGAGGCCTATGGCGATGGATGTTCAGGCTTTAGCCAGGCAGTTTGTTAGACTGGACCTTTCGGAGCCCAGCCGGGTTCTGGCTTGTGTGGTTTCTCGGTCTTCTCTAATTGATCGCATCAGGGAGCAACAGTTTGATGACCCTCATTTGCTTGTTCTTCGGGATAGAGTTCGGCGTGGTGATGCTCGAGATGTTACCATCGGGGATGATGGAGTGATGAGGATGTAGTGGCATATTTGTGTGCCCAATGTAGATGATCTTCGAGAGTTGATTTTAGATGAGGCCCATAGCTCGCGGTATTCCATCCATCCGGGTGCCGCGAAGATGTATCAGGACTTGAGGCAGCACTATTGGTGGAGGCGGATGAAGAGGGATATAGTTGATTATGTTTCTAGATGCCTCAACTGCTAGCAGGTGAAGTATGAGCATCAGCGTCCGGGTGGATTGATGCAGCAGATTGAGATTTCCGAGTGGAAATGGGAGCGCATCACCATGGACTTTGTATCTGGACTTCCACGGATGGTTAGGAAGTTTGATTCCATTTGGGTTATTGTGGATCGGCTGACCAAGTCCGCCCATTTTATACTGGTGAGCACTACTTATTCATCGGAGCGACTGGCGAAGATCTATATCAGGGAGATAGTTCGGCTGCACGGTATTCCAGTTTCCATCATTTCAGATAGAGGCACTCAGTTCACTTCGCGGTTCTGGAGAGCTGTACAGCAGGAGTTAGGTACTCGGGTGGAGCTGAGCACAGCATTTCACCCCCAGACTGATGGGCAGTCCGAGCGCACTATTCGGATTTTGGAGGATATGCTCCGTGCGTGCGTGATTGAGTTTGGAGGTTCATGGGATCACTTCTTGCCACTCGCGGAGTTTGCTTATAACAACAGCTACCAGTCTAGTATTCAGATGGCACCGTACGAGGCCCTATATGGTAGGAGGTGCAGGTCTCCCGTGGGTTGGTTTGAGCCGGGCGAGGCCGGGTTGCTAGGTACTGATATGGTTCAGGAGGCTATGGACAAGGTCAAGGTGATTCAGGACAGACTTCGTGCAGCCCAGTCTAGAGAGAAGAGTTATGCGGACAAGAAGGTTCGCGATGTGGCTTTTATGGTTGGTGAGCGGGTTCTGCTTCGAGTCTCGCCCATGAAGGGCGTTATGAGGTTTGGGAAGAAAGGGAAGCTGAGTCCTAGATTTATTGGCCCTTTTGAGATTTTGAGGCGTGTTGGGGAGGTTGCTTATGAGTTGGCCTTACCTCCCGGCCTAGCCGGAGTTCACCCCGTATTTCATGTCTCCATGCTCCGGAGATACCATGGTGACCCGTCGCATGTGTTGGATTTCACATCTGTTCAGCTAGACAAAGATTTGTCTTATGTTGAGGAGCCGGTAGCCATTCTAGACAGGCAAGTCAGAAAGCTAAGGTCAAAGAACATCGCTTCGGTAAAGGTTCAGTGGCGGGGCCAGCCGGTCGAGGAGGCGACTTGGGAGACCGAGCAGGATATGCGCAGCCAGTACCCTCATCTTTTCACTACTCCGGGTATGTTTTCTATGCTCGTTCGAGGACGAACGAATCTTTAAGTGTGGGAAGATGTAACGACCCGACCGGTCGTTTTAGAAAATTACGCCCCAATCCACAATTTAACTGTTCCCCTAAGTTCATTTCTGCTATTGTAGTTTGCCGAGAGAGTCGGTTATGAAATTTGAGCATTTTGGGACACTTAGTCCCTAAATAAGAGCTTTGAAGCTAGAAAATGGCCCGTAGCCGGAACAGTGTTAAGACGATCTCGGAACGGAAATCCGATGGTTCCATTAGCTCCGTTAGGTGATTTCGGGGTTGGGAGCGCGTTCGGAATGTATTTTGGAGGTCCGTAGCTCAATTAGGCTTGAAATGCCGAAGGTTGAAATTTTGGCGAATCCGAACGATAGGTGAGATTTTGATCCGGGGTCGGAATGGAATTCCGACAATTTCCGTAGCTTCGTTATGTGATTTTGGATATGTCCGCAAATTTTCAGGTCATTCGGACGTCGTTTGGTCGGGTTTTAGATCGAATGTGCAATTCGGAAAGTTTTAAGAAATTTAGGCTTGAATTCGATGTGAATTATGGGTTTTGATGTTGTTAGACGTGTTTTGAGGATTGGAACAAGTTCGAATAAGGTATTAGGATGTGTTGGTGTGTTTGGATAGGGTCCCGGGGGACTCGGGATGAATTCGGGTGATTAAACGGCATGTTTTCGCCCCTGCGGAAATGGAAACGCAGAGGCGAGTCCGCTGAAGCGGAAATTGGAGCGCAGAAGCGGACTGGAGCGCAGGGGCAGTCCTTGTCCGCATGAGCGGCCTCGCAGGTGCGAGGATGGGGACCGCAGAAGCGGTCAGGAGACGAGTGGGGAATCTCGCAGAAGCGGACAAGCCTCCGCTTAGGCGAGTCCGCAGAAGCGGACTTTTGTTCGTAGGAGCGGAGAGTTCCGCAGGAGCGGACCTTTGTCCGCAGGAGCGGCCTCGCGGAAGCGGCTTTAGGCCCGCAGAAGCGGAATGGGCCAGCCAGGCCTGGGCTTCGCAGAAGCGACAAAATGTCGCGGAAGCGGATCCGCGGAAGCGGAATTTCGTCCGCAGAAGCGGAAATCGCAGAGAGTTAATTATATCAGAAGTTAGAAATTTCAGAAACATTTCCAAACTTTGAGGGCTCGGCTTAAGGGGCGATTTGGGCGATTTTGAAGGGAGATTCAAGGGGTTTCTTCAGGTAATCAATTATGGACTCCAATTATGATTGTTGTTGATAATATTATGCAAGTTTTTCATGAAAATGGAGGAATTTGGGGTAATTAATGGGGGTTTTCACCCTAGACCAAAACCTTTAGAAAACCTTTGATTTGAATGGACTAACGGAGTCCGATTTCGATAAATTTTATATGCACGGACTCGTATTGAGATAAGGAACCCGAATATATAATTGTCGTGATTTTTCGATAAGCGTACCGAAAGTCGGGTTTTGGCAACTTGTGGGTTTTGGTGAATTTTGAGTTAATTTGATTGGGTAATGCCCGATTGGCCTATTTTGATGTGATTCTATTGATTTTTATCAGATTCTACACTTGTGGAGGCCGACATTCGTGGCAAGAGGGTTATTACTTAGCGGTTTTGTACCGGAATTGAGGTAAGTGGCTTGTCTAACCTCGTGTGGGGGACTTTCACCCCTAGGATATTATTGTGATACTTTAAATGCCTTGTACGCGAGGTGACGGGCGTGTACATGCGGCTGGTTGTTGAACACATACTTTACTCAAAATGTTCAATGAGTGATATTCCTGTTTTTAGTTGTTAAATTCGACATTACTACCGGTAGTAGTTAGAAAAGCATGATTAGATAGAATCTAACTGTCTAGTTGCTTAATTGACTTACTTGAGTTTTCTTGGTAATCGCTGGCGCTGTTCATCGGCGAAGTTATCATTAGGCATATTATACTTCTCTCTGTGTATTCCTTTACTTGCTGTGGTTATGGACTACGGGTTCGATTCCCGAGATCCTGAGATTATTGAAATGTGGACTACGGGTTCGATTCCCGAGATCCTGAGATTATTGAAATGTGGACTACGGGTTCGATTCTCGAGATCCTGAGATTATTGAAATGTGGACTACGGGTTCGATTCCCGAGATCCTGAGATTATTGAAATGTGGACTACGGGTTCGATTCCCGAGATCCTGAGATTATTGAAATATGGTCTACGGGTTCGATTCCCGAGACCCTGAGATCATTGAAATGAGGACTACGGGTTCGATTCCGAGATCCTGACTTATTGGTAGGGACTGCGGGTTCGATTCCCGGAGATCCTGAGTTATTGAGATATTATTGATGCGGGTTAAATTCCCGTAGCTCCTGGATTGTTGGTTATAGAGTAGGACTGTGGGTTCAATTCCCACAGGTCCTGGACTTGTTGATTTAGTTTTGTTACTTGTTATTAGCTTAATTTTTGCCGGTTGCAGTAATCACTTTATTATTGCTATTTCGGATTTATTATTATTTGAGCTGCTTATTATTGTTATTGTCTTTTTGTTATTGTTCTCTCAGTAGGGCCACGACCTTCCTCGTCACTACTCCATCGAGGTTAGGCTTGGCACTTACTGAGTACCGCCGTGGTGTACTCATGCTACTCTTCTGCACACTTTTGTTGTGCAGATCCGGGTACATCAGAGGAGGCTCGTACTAGGTGATTCCGCAGCTTTCTGGGAGACTTCGAGGTATGATCTGCTACGTCCGCGGATCCGGAGGCTTCCCATCTATTCTAGTATTACTAGTTGACATTTTTCTTCATTTCGTTGTTAGATACTCTTTACACATAGAGCCACAGTTGTATTTCTCTTTTAGTCTGTGTTACCGTGGGGTTTCGGATCTTGGTAGTGTTTTATTTATTGTGTGACGGATGTATGTGCCAAGCGGCACGGATTACATATCTTTTATGTTATTTTCCGCTGTTTCTTATTTAAGTATTTATAACTTATAAATTCCGCAACGTGTTAGGCTTACCTAGTCGTGGGGACTGGGTGCCATCACGACATGTTCACAATTGGTGAACTAGGATCGTGACAAGTTGGTATCAGAGCTTTAGGTTCATAGGAGTCACGGGACACAGACCGGTTACTTAGAGTCTCGCTGATCGATACGGAGACGTCTGTATTTATCTACGAGGGGCTATGTAACTATTTAGGAAACTCTTCATTTCTTTTGGATTCCTTGTCGTGCGACATTTTTGGCATCAAAAATCTAAACTACTGCTTTCTATTCTCTCACAGATGGTGAGGACACGAGCTAACCGCGATGATCAGGTACCCGTCAGAGGCCGGGGCCGAGGTAGAGGACGAGGACGCGCCCGAGGTGCAGCCACAGCACCATCGCGCGCTGCCGCTGAGGTGCCACCGGTAGACCGGGTTGGAGCGCAGGCACCTGGTACACCGACTACAGCTGCTACTACTCCAGCACTACAGGAGACCCTGGCTCAGTTCATGAGTATGTATACCACTTTAGCTCAGGCAGGGTTGCTCCCTCTCACTCCATCTACATCTCAGGCCGGGGGAGGGGCCCAGACTCCTGCAGCCGCTACACCTGAGCAGCGAGTGCCAGTGGGACAGGTTCCAGAGATTTTTGTTATGCCTCCTGCCGCCCCAGCACAACCCGGAGGTTGGCCAGCTGCCTCCGAGGACGAGCGGCGTAGATTGGAGAGGTTCAAGAAATATGACCCTCCAGTGTTTAGTGGTTTGGCTTCGGATGATGCATTGGGTTTTCTGGAGGAGTGTCATCGTATTCTTCGCACTATGGGGATTGTGGAGACCAGCGGGGTTTCCTTCACCGCTTTTCAGTTTCGTGGGGCCGCTTATGATTGGTGGCGCACGTATGAGTTGGATAGTCCAGAGGAGTCTGCT
This sequence comes from Nicotiana noctiflora, assembly GCA_032618575.1. NCBI lineage: Eukaryota > Viridiplantae > Streptophyta > Magnoliopsida > Solanales > Solanaceae > Nicotiana > Nicotiana noctiflora. Next base: position 155,197 of record JASVEL010001617.1, read on the forward strand.
TCATTGACTTGGACGCAGTTTTCAGAACTGTTTTTGAGGGAGTTTGTTCCACAGAGCCTTAGGGATTCTCGGCGCTCGGAGTTTGAGCGGTTGCGACAGGGCTCCATGTCAGTATCGGAGTATGCTATCAGTTTCACCCGCCTAGCCAAGCATGCACCGGCTTTGGTAGCCACGGTTCGGGAGCGAGTGCGGAGATTTATTGAGGGCATTGTTCCGCCTATCCGATCCAGCATGGCCAGAGAGCTTGAGACAGATATATCTTATCAGCAGGCAGTTAGCATTGCCAAGAGGATCGAGAGTATGCTCCCTAGAGAGCGGAGAGAGAGAGAGGCCAAGAGGTCTCGTGAGTCGGGTCATTTCTCCGGTGCCCGCACTTCATCAGCCGGTCGTTTTGGCAGGGGTTATTCCGGTCGACCAGTTCACTCGGCATTGCCGCAGCCGGTAGTACTCCAGGTCTTCCAGCACCTCAGGAGCCTTATTATGCTCCCCCAGTTTCCAGTGCACCTCCTGCGCGGGGTCCTTCCAGGGGTCAGACTAGTGGGGGTGAGGCCGGTCAGTCACAACCACCGCGTCCTCCCAGAGCTTGTTTTGAGTGCGGGGATACTCGCCACCTGGTTAGGGAGTGCCCCAGGCGCAGGAGAGGAGCCCCTCATCAGTCATCACAGCATTCGCGTGGTTCTCAGGGCCAGCAGGCTATCATTCCAGCCCCAGCTGCCACTCCACCTGCCCAGTCATCCAGGGGCGGGGGTCAGGGTTCCAGAGGCCGCCCTCGAGAGGGGGACGAGCCGGATTCTATGCTATTCCACGATCGCGGCTGCGAGCTGTTGCATCTGATGCTGTTATCACGGGTATTATTATGGTTAGTCACGGGGAGGCATCGGTTCTATTCGACCCTGGTTCCACTTTTTCATATGTGTCTTCTTACTTTGCTTCTCATCCGGGTGTGCCTCGGGATTCTTTGAGTGCCCCCATTTATGTTTCCACTCCGGTGGGTGATTCTTTGGTAGTGGACCGCGTATATCGGTCGTGTTTGATTACCATTTGTGATTTTGAGACCAGAGCGGATCTATTGCTGCTTGGGATGGTCGATTTTGATATTATTCTGGGCATGGAGTGGTTGTCGCCCCATTATGCTATTCTTGATTGTCACGCCAAGACCGTGACGCTGGCTATGCCAGGCATTCCACGTATTGAGTGGAGTGGTACTCTAGATCACACCCCTAGCCGTGTTATTTCTTTTCTCGGAGCTCAGCGTATGGTTGAGAAGGGGTGTGCTGCTTATCTAGCCTATGTGCGGGACGTCAGTATTGACACTCCCTCTATTGATTCTGTTCATGTGGTACGTGACTTTGTTGATGTATTTCCAGCTGATCTTTCGGGCATGCCGCCCGACAGAGATATTGACTTTGCTATTGACTTGTTGCCGGGCACTCAGCCCATTTCTATTCCACCGTACCGTATGGCTCCTCCTGAGTTAAAGGAGTTGAAGGATCAATTACAGGAGTTATTGGGCAAGGGTTTTATTCGACCCAGTGTTTCGCCTTGGGGTGCTCTTGTATTGTTTGTGAAGAAAAAGGACGGTTCTATGCGTATGTGTATTGACTATCGTCAGGCTGAACAAGGTTACAGTGAAGAACCGGTATCCTTTGCCCCGTATTGATGATTTATTTGACCAACTACGGGGCGCACATGTGTTTTCTAAGATTGATTTGCGCTCTGGGTATCACCAGCTGAAGATTCGGGAGCCAGATATCCCGAAGACTGCCTTCGGGACCCGGTATGGTCACTATGAGTTCCTCGTGATGTCTTTTGGGTTGACTAATGCTCCAGCAGCATTTATGCATTTGATGCACAGTGTGTTCAGGCCTTATCTGGACTCGTTCGTGATTGTCTTCATTGATGATATTCTAGTATATTCTCGGAGCCGGGAAGAGCACGGGCAGCATTTGAGGATAGTGCTTCAGATTCTGAGGGAGAAGCAGCTTTATGCCAAGTTCTCTAAATGTGAGTTCTCGTTGAGTTCAGTGGCATTTTTGGGCCACGTGGTGTCGAGTGATGGTATTCGAGTAGATCGAGGAAGGTGGAGGCCGTGCAGAGTTGGCCCAGACCCTCCTCCGCTACTGAGATTCGCAGTTTCCTTGGTTTGGCGGGCTATTACCGTCGTTTCGTAGAGGGGTTCTCTTCGATTGCAGCACCTATGACTAGATTGACCCAAAAGGGTGCCCCTTTTCGGTGGACAGACGAGTGTGAGGCGAGCTTTCAGAAGCTCAAGACAGCTTTGACTTCGGCCCCTATATTGATGTTGCCTACGGGTTCGGGGTCCTATACTGTATATTGTGATGCCTCACGAGTTGGACTCGGTGCGGTATTGATGCAGGACGGTAGGGTGATTGCCTACGCGTCGAGACAGCTGAAGGTGCATGAGAAGAATTACCATGTTCATGATTTGGAGCTAGCTTCCATTGTTCACGCCTTGAAAATTTGGCGTCATTATTTATATGGGGTTCCTTGTGAGATCTACACTGATCACCGGAGCTTGCAGCACTTGCTTAAGCAGAAGGACCTGAACATGCATTAGAGGAGATGGTTGGAGCTATTGAAGGACTATGATATTACTATTCTTTATCACACGGGCAAGGTAAATGTGGTTGCCGATGCCTTGAGTCGCCGGGCGGCGAGTTTGGGAGTTTGGCATATCTACCAGTTTCGGAGAGACCTATGACGATGGATGTTCAGGCTTTGGCCAAGCAGTTTGTTAGATTGGATCTTTCGGAGCCCAGCCGGGTTCTAGCCTGTGTGGTTTCTCGGTCTTCTCTAATTGATCGCATCAGGGAGCAACAGTTTGATGACCCTCATTTGCTTGTTCTTCGGGATAGAGTTCGGCGTGGTGATGCTCGAGATGTTACCATCGGGGATGATGGAGTGATGAGGATGCAGGGGCGTATCTGTGTGCCCAATGTAGATGATCTTCGAGAGCTGATTCTAGGAGAGGCCCATAGTTCGCGGTATTCCATCCATCCGGGTGCCGCGAAGATGTATCAGGACTTGAAACAGCATTACTGGTGGAGGCGGATGAAGAGGGATATAGTTGATTATGTTTCTAGATGCCTCGACTGCCAGCAGGTGAAGTATGAGCATCAGCGTCCGGGTGGATTGATGCAGCGGATTGAGATTCCGGAGTGGAAATGGGAGCGCATCACCATGGACTTTGTATCTGGACTTCCACGGACGGTTAGGAAGTTTGATTCCATTTGGGTCATTGTGGATTGGCTGACCAAGTCCGCCCATTTTACACCGGTGAGCACTACATATTCATCGGAGCGACTGGCGGAGATTTATATCAGGGAGGTAGTTCGGCTGCATGGTATTCCAGTTTCCATCATTTCAGATAGAGGCACTCAGTTCACTTCATGGTTCTGGAGAGATGTACAGCAGGAGTTAGGTACTCGGGTGGAGCTGAGCACAGCCTTTCACCCCCAGACTGATGGGCAATCCGAGCGCACTATTCAGATTTTGGAGGATATGCTCCGTGCGTGCGTGATTGAGTTTGGAGGTTCATGGGATCACTTCTTGCCAGTGGCGGAGTTTGCTTATAACAACAGCTACCAGTCTAGTATTCAGATGGCACCGTACGAGGCCCTATATGGTAGGAGGTGCGGGTCTCCCGTGGGTTGGTTTGAGCCGGGCGAGGCCAGGTTGCTAGGTACTGATATGGTTCAGGAGGCTATGGACAAGGTCAAGGTGATTCAGGACAGACTTCGTGCAGCCCAGTCTAGAGAGAAGAGTTATGCGGACAAGAAGGTTCGCGATGTGGCTTTTATGGTTGGTGAGCGGGTTCTGCTTCGAGTCTCGAATATCTTCAGATTATATCAGGCTAATGTGCTCAAGTGAGTCCTAGATTTATTGGCCTTTTGAGATTTTGAGGCGTGTTGGGGAGGTTGCTTATGAGTTGGACTTACCTCTCAGCCTAGCCGGAGTCCATCCCGTATTTCATGTCTCTATGCTTCGGAGATACCATGGTGACCCGTCGCATGTGTTAGATTTCACTTCTGTTCAGCTAGACGAGGATATGTCTTATGTTAAGGAGCCAGTAGCCATTCTAGACAGGCAAGTCAGAAAGCTAAGGTCAAAGAACATCGCTTCGGTAAAGGTTCAGTGGCGGGGCCAGCCGGTCGAGGAGGCGACTTGGGAGACCGAGCAGGATATGCGCAGCCAGTACCCTCATCTTTTCACTACTCCGGGTATGTTTTCTATGCTCGTTCGAGGACGAACGAATCTTTAAGTGTGGGAAGATGTAACGACCCGACCGGTCGTTTTAGAAAATTACGCCCCAATCCCTAATTTAACTGTTCCCCTAAGTTCATTTCTGCTATTGTGGGTTGCCGGGAGAGTCGGTTTCGAAAATTTGAGCATTTTGGGACACTTAGTCCCTAAATAAGAGCTTTGAAGCTAGAAAACGGTCCGTAGCCGGAACAGTGTTAAGACGATCTCGGAACGGAAATCCGATGGTTCCATTAGCTCCGTTAGGTGATTTCGGGGTTGGGAGCGCGTTTGGAATGTATTTTGGAGGTCAGTAGCTCAATTAGGCTTGAAATGCCGAAGGTTGAAATTTTGGCGAATCCGAACGTTTGGTGAGATTTTGATCCGGGGGTCGGAATGGAATTACGACAATTTCTGTAGCTTCGTTATGTGATTTTGGATATGTCCGCAAATTTTCAGGTCATTCGGACGTCGTTTGGTCGGGTTTTAGATCGAATGTGCAATTCGGAAAGTTTTAAGAAATTTAGGCATGAATTCGATGTGAATTATGGGTTTTGATGTTGTTAGACGTGTTTTGAGGATTTGAGCAAGTTCGAATAAGGTATTAAGGATGTGTTGGTGTGTTTGGATAGGGTCCCGGGGGACTCGGGATGAATTCGGGTGATTAAACGGCAAAAATCTTAAAAACTTGCAGCAGGCTGGTGCCTGCCTTCTGTAGTATTCGCTTCTGCGGAGCTTGGACCGCAGAGGCGAGTCCGCAGAAGCGACATTTGCTCCGCAGGGGCGAGGGTCGCAGGAGCGGATTTTGGATCGTGGAGGCGGTCACGCGGGAGCGGAAAGTCTTCCGCAGGAGCGGAAGTGAACTATTTGGTGGCCCTCCGCAGGAGCGGACGCTTGTCCGCATAAGCGAAGTCGCAGAAGCGACTGTGTTGTCCGCAGGAGCGGCCTCGCGGAAGCGGCTTTAGGCCCGCAGAAGCGGAATGGGCCAGCCAGGCCTGGGCTTCGCAGAAGCGACAAAATGTCGCGGAAGCGGATCCGCGGAAGCGGAATTTCGTCCGCAGAAGCGGAAATCGCAGAGAGTTAATTATATCAGAAGTTAGAAATTTCAGAAACATTTCCAAACTTTGAGGGCTCGGCTTAAGGGGGCGATTTGGGCGATTTTGAAGGGAGATTCAAGGGGTTTCTTCAGGTAATCAATTATGGACTCCAATTATGATTGTTGTTGATAATATTATGCAAGTTTTTCATGAAAATGGAGGAATTTGGGGTAATTAATGGGGGTTTTCACCCTAGACCAAAACCTTTAGAAAACCTTTGATTTGAATGGACTAACGGAGTCCGATTTCGATAAATTTTATATGCACGGACTCGTATTGAGATAAGGAACCCGAATATATAATTGTCGTGATTTTTCGATAAGTGTACCGAAAGTCGGGTTTTGGCAACTTGTGGGTTTTGGTGAATTTTGAGTTAATTTGATTGGGTAATGCCCATATTCCTTATGTAAGGCCCCGTAAAATTTTTGTGCATAAAACCTAGTAGTTGTGGTGTCATGGTCCGAATAATGTGTTAGGAATGCGTAGAATTCTTCTTAGTATTAGTAAAGTCTCCTTTATTTGTAATGAGTTAAATGTGTTGTTACCTTGGGTCACTTGAACCGTTCTTGATAAATGAAAGCCTTATAAAGATTTACGTGTTTAATAAACAACTGTTCCAAAGAGTTTCCCAAAAATCTGTCAAATGTGCGGTCGATATGCGATCGCATGTCAAATCTGCGGTGCATTTTGCGACCGCAGATCAGACATGCGGTCCGCATAGTGACCGCATTCCTTAACAGAAACTGCTCAACTTTGAGGCCATTCTGCGGTCACTTTGCGGACCGCATGTGGATTCTACGGTCGCATAGTGACCGCATATTCGACCCCGGCCCAGATTTTGTAACATTTTGACCCGATCTCTTCTTTAATATAACACACTTCTTCTTCATTTTATCATATTATCTTACCAAAAATTAGAGAGAGAAGAGAGGGTTTTTAGAGAGAGAAGTTCTTCATCTTCAAAGATTGTTCCAACCATTTAATTCCAAGGGATCCTAGGGCAAGGATTCAACTTCCCCAATCTTTTCAAGGTAAAAACCCTAACTATTTTCTTTGATTTTCAGTTTTAATTAGGTAAAGAGAGGTTTGCATATAATAGCTTTTGAAGATAAAAATTTTTACACTCATGCATGATTATTGAACTTGATTTCTAGTAAAAAGAAGTGAGTAGAAGTAAGAGTCTTCAAGAACAAGGTTGGAAAGAGTAGGATATCTTGGGTAAGCATAAAGTAGGAGGAAAAATCATCACCAGGTATGTATGGCTAATTTTGATTCTTGTAAAATCGCCCAAATGTGTGCGAATTGTCTTGGCATGTGTCAAATTGAGAAATTTTATGTAATCCTTTGATTTCCTTGTTGAGCATTTGATTGATGTTGAACTATGTATGGTATGAAATATGAATTGAAAGATAAAAAGGTAATCGAGGTTGGTAAGGAATTGGGAATAACCATTGTGATGGCATATTTGGCTTATTGTGGAAAGACTTTGAAACACCTTAATTGTGGTGAATTGTTGAACATGATTATGTGGGCATTTTCGATTTTGGAATACTTGTAACATGGTTGTGATATTGAATTGAGAAGAAATTGAGAACATGAACCAATGTGTAAGTTGCTTATTTGAACTTGTTGAAATTGTATGTAGTACCTTATCTGCTGTTTGAAATTGTTGTGTTTTCAACTGTAAGGCGGGGTCGTGTTGCGCGTCGCAACGTGGTGAAATAAGGTGTGGGTTGGGGTGATAAGGGTGGCCGAGGTAATAAGGGTGGTCAGGGGCAATAAGGATGGAAAGCGATCGAAATCGCTATTGAAAATTGATACAAAAATCAATAATGTGAAATTGTGAAAGGAGACAGCAGGAGAGTTTGCAACCTGTGGGGCACTGATTGCCCCTTTGTTTGACTACTTGTGCTTTACGTGATTGATTGGTTATTGTTAAATTGGTTGATTGTAGAAAGTGTTTTGTGTGAGAATTATTTGAAATGAGGAAAATGTGGAAACATGGTTGGCTGGCTTAATTAATTGTTGATGTAATTTAATGGTTCGAGTTTACTTGGGACAAAGTTTGTCCATACATACCAGTACAATTCAAGTGTACTGACGTCCCTTTTGCCGGGGGCGCTACATTCGTGTCATGATTGTAGGTGGATCAGTAGCAGGCACTTCAGCTCATCGGGAGTAGTATCCTTCTCCTTCCACTGCCCGTTTTGGTGAGCCCCTTTCTTCCTCGGGGCCTTGTGTGGTTCATGCCACTCGGTTTAGATTTCATTTTGGTTTTGTAAGGTATAGCCGGAGCCTTGTTACCGGCAAGTATTGTATTTCCCTTTTTGTATCCTAGAGGCTCTGTAGACATGTAAACTGTGGGACTCCAGTATTATGTACACATTATGTTATGTCGGGCGTTGTAAAAATTGCAATCTTGTTAATGAATCACTCGTATCATTTTATTTGTTTAATGTGAAATCATTCATGGTTAGTAATATATTTGGTTAATGAGAAACAGTCAACACAGGGGTAACGCGTGGGAATGAAAGGCACCCGGGTCCGCTTGACTGGGGCAACCCGGTCAGGCGCCGGTCATGTTCCTCGATTTGGGGCGTGACAAACTTGGTATCAGAGCATTTTTATCAGATTCTACACTTGTGGAGGCCGACATTCGTGGCAAGAGGGTTATTACTTAGCGGTTTTATACCGGAATTGAGGTAAGTGGCTTGTCTAACTTCGTGTGGGGGACTTTCACCCCTAGGATATTATTGTGATACTTTAAATGCCTTGTACGCGAGGTGACGGGCGTGTACATGCGGCTGGTTGTTGAACACATACTTTACTCAAAATGTTCAATGAGTGATATTCCTGTTTTTAGCTGTTAAATTCGATATTCCTACCCGGTAGTAGTTAGAAAAGCATGATTAGATAGAATCTAACTGTCTAGTTGCTTAATTGACTTACTTGAGTTTTCTTGGTAATCGCCGGCACTATTCATCGGCGAAGTTATCATTAGGCATATTATACTTCTCTCTGTGGATCCTGAGATTATTGAAATGTGGACTACGGGTTCGATTCCCGAGATCCCGAGATTATTGAAATGTGGACTACGGGTTCGATTCCCGAGATCCCGAGATTATTGAAATGTGGACTACGGGTTCGATTCCCGAGATCCCGAGATTATTGAAATGTGGACTACGGGTTCGATTCCCGAGATCCCGAGATTATTGAAATGTGGACTACGGGTTCGATTCCCGAGATCCCGAGATTATTGAAATGTGGACTACGGGTTCGATTCCCGAGATCCTGAGATTATTGAAATGAGGACTACGGGTTCGATTCCCGAGATCCTGACTGATGGGTAGGGACTGCGGGTTCGATTCCCGGAGATCCTGAGTTATTGATATATTATTGAGACATGGGCTGCGGGTTCGATTCCGGAGACCCAGAGGTACTGAGAATGGGACTGTGGGTTCAATTCCCACAGATCCTGGATTCGTTTATTTGAGTTGGTTAATTGTTGTTAGCTTGATTGTAGACAGTTGCAGTAAACATCGTAATGTTGTTATTTCGGAAATTATTGTTATTATCTGTTAAACTGTTTATTTTGTTATCATCATATTATTATTGTTTCTCGGTAGGGCCCTGACTTTCCTCGTCACTACTCCATCGAGGTTAGGCTTGGCACTTACTGAGTACCGCCGTGGTGTACTCATGCTACTCTTCTGCACACTTTTGTTGTGCAGATCCGGGTACATCAGAGCAGGCTCGTACTAGGTGATTCTGCAGCTTTCTGGGAGACTTCGAGGTATGATCTGCTACGTCCGCGGATCCGGAGGCTTCCCTTCTATTCTAGTATTACTAGTTGACATTTTTCTTCATTTCGTTGTTAGATACTCTTTTCACATAGAGCCACAGTTGTATTTCTCTTTTAGTCTGTGTTACCGTGGGGTTCCGGATCTTGGTAGTGTTTTATTTATTGTGTGACGGATGTATGTGCCAAGCGGCACGGATTACATATCTTTTATGTTATTTTCCGTTGTTTCTTATTTAAGTATTTATAACTTATAGATTCCGCAACGTGTTAGGCTTACCTAGTCGTGGGGGACTGGGTGCCATCACGACATGTTCTAGGTTACTTGGAGTATACTCAAGACTACGCTTTGCACTACAATAAATATCCTGCAGTTATCGAAGGATATAGTGATGCAAATTGGATAACCAACTCAACAGAAATAATGTTCACAAGTGGATATGTGTTTACTGTTAGTGGAGGAGCAGTATCTTGGAAGTCTTCTAAACAGACGTGTATTGCTCGCTCTATAATGAAATAAGAGTTTATAGCACTGGATAAAGCCGGTAAAGAAGCTGAATGGCTTCGGAATTTTTTAAAAGACATTCCGTTCTGGCCAAAACCTTTGGCTCCTATTTGCATACATTGCGATAGTGAGGATGCAATAGGACGGGCAGGGAGCGTTATGTATAACGGAAAGTCTCGTCATATACGGCGAAGACATAATACCGTTAGACAACTACTTTCTAGTGGAATTATCACTATTGACTATGTAAGATCAAAGGATAATGTTGCATATCCGCTTACAAAAGGCTTAACTAGAGAGGGAGTTGAGAAATCATCTAAGGGAAAGGGACTATGGCCGAGGACAAGTCAACATGCCGGTAACTCTACCTAGAATTTTGAATGTTCTAAGATCTAAGTTCAAGGAGGTCAAACAAAGTTGTGATTGACCGGTTCAACATTGTCAAAGTAAAATCTTTGGTCCATTCTCGTGATGAAGACAATGTTCAGTAACAAGGATAGAACTTTACACGTTCTTTAATGATTACCTAAGTTTGATATGGTATTTATCAAATAGTGTCAATCTAAAGGAAGACACGTTTATGAATCACCTATGTAAGTATGACGTGGAAGCCGCTTCAATGAGAATTATGTAAGGCCAATTCTCTAAACACTTATGAAATCAGGCGGTGTTCATGGCTGAAACAACACAACAATGAGAACCAAAAGACGGTTAAGGGTTGGTTGTGTGACTTATGATTGTCTAGGTATACACTAAAGTTCAACGGTTCAAAGATATCAATCTACCGATTGATCGAGTATATCCGACATATGTTCGCTACAGAAAGTTCAAAGGGAAACCTATTTATCCTGATGCTATTAATCCTTACTTGCAGATCATACAACTTTCATCTATGATCATTCTTGTTACAACTATTCCCATTCATGTGGGGGATTGTTGGACTTTAAAGGCATTGGGCTTCAAAGAATTTAAGCATTAGGCTTTAAAGTCTAAAAGTGATAATTGATATTAGTGGGAAATAAAAATTTAAATAAAGTGAGCTTTTGAATTGCACTTTGTTCCTCATTGGTGAGGGACAACTACATTTGTGTGCTTATATATATATATATATATAATCACTTCTTAAAGCTCTTAAAAGAGTTGAAGAGAAGGAATTCTCGCGACGTCGTCGTCGCTCGCCTTTGGCTTTGGCTTTGGATTTGGATTTGGATTTGGATTTGTCAAATGATCGATAAGATTATTTTTGGACAAAATTTATTTAATTAATTATTTTGTAATTTAAATGTCAGATTAAAGATTCAGAAGGATAGTTTGGTCGTGATCCTGACGTAATCATGGTAGGACCGCATCAAAACAATGCTGCAAATTTAGAGGGCTACTTTGGCCGCGGTCCACGGTATATCAAAGAAATCCGTACATTTTCTCACTATTGAGTTTTAAGGAAGAAGGCAGGCACTATGTTCAGAAGACGGACCATTGACTTGGACAATGAAGCTTAAAGAGGACCATTATTGTACGCCAAAAGTTTTGAAATTGAGAAATCATTTATTGTTGTTTTGGTGAAGTATCTTAGATCGAATTGAGCAATACTAATCTTTATTTGGTGAAAGTACTGCTACATGTGAAAAGAAAAAGAGGCACAACATCTAATTATATATGAATTGAACAATACTAATCTTTATTCTGAAGAAGTAATATTGTGTTAGATGCGGTAAGTGAAGTGTTAGATCTGACAAATTTTGGTTTGACTTGTGGTTTTGATTTTTATGGCGGTGGAAGGGGAAGATGGAGATGGAAGAGATGAGATTGAAGAAAATGAGGGTATATGTATAACTTTATATTTTTTATTATTATTTTAAGTTAATTACATGTGTCATGATCTAATGGTGTGTGGTATTAAACATAATTTAGTAAATTGGTCAAGAAAAAAAAGTGTCTTAATTACACTATAGAAAAGTTGAGTGTATAAAGTAATTTTTGTCCGCAAAATTGTATAACAAATATCTGGGCCATAGTTCAGGAGATAATTTATGTTTTTTGCCTTATTATAATGGCAAAGAACTAGACTATCAAGAGATGATTAAATATCTACCATAAAATTTTAAATTATTTTATATGTGTTTAATAATAAAATTTTAAATAAGTTTTTTTATAGTCGGTTTGGTTTGGTTTTTCTCGGTTTTTTTTTTCTTAAAATCTAAATGACACTTCTACTTGTGTCACTTTGTCATCCCGGTCCCTAAAGTTAATGAAGTTTCATCTAGACACATCTACTCCTTCAAAAGTAATATTTTAAACCCCTCTGACCATTGACCTAGCCTATGTGGCATTTGCTTTGCTGAGTTGGATAAAATGCGTGACTACACGCTTTAAGAAGCGAGTAAAAGTTGATGATTCTAATTTAAAATACCAAAAAATAAAAAGAAAAGAAAAAATAAAGGGGGATTAACACAGTGAAGCATTCAAAGTGAAAAATCCAGCCATCCAATCCAAAATGTGAACCGTGGAGATTATTCTCCATCCCAAGGCGCACCTTCCGTCCAATTTTCAGCCATTTCTACCGTCAAAATCACCAGCTCCGACCAAATGAAAAACTCCGGCGAGCTAGCAGTTATGGCGCAGAAGGCTACAGGTCATCAATCTCCAAAAGAAAGGTACCAAAAGCTTCCTCATGATGATGAGAACACAATGGAACCATCAATTTTACATGGGTATCAACCAATAGAGCCAATTTTGCAATCGATGATCATCAACAAGTCATCTTCTCCAAGTGCTCGACCAAATGACTCCATCGTTTCTGAGCCAATTGAGAAGTTACAACCAATTGGAAACGACTCCACACATCCCAAAGATCATTTCTGCACAGTTGCAGATCCAACCAATGTGACAAGAAATCACCATGATCGCCGGCAAAGCTCAGAGCTGCACCATTTGGTCGGGGAAGGGGTTACAGGGATAATTAGCACCCAAAACCAATGCCAATCACTTCCTGCATCTCAGGTGAATGTTCCCAATCTCTCAAACCAAATTTTATACGGCTTGATCTCCTCGAATGTTAAAAATGGTTGTTCTTGATACGAGTAAGCTTACTGTTCAAGAAATGAAGAAGAGAATCAACTAGGTCTTGTTTCAAGTAGTTATTATTTTAAGTTGGGTCTTGTAATTGGATAAACTTTTATTCTAGAGAATGAATTTTGGGCATCTTTTATTATTAATCATCTCATAAATCCATGTATGCTTAGCTCTATGTATTCATGACAACACTTGCATGAATGTGTTTGTGATTTCTTTTTCAAAATTAGTTTTTCTTAAAGCGTGTAGTCATGCATTTTATCCAACTCAGCAAAGCAAATGCCACATAGGCTAGGTCAATGGCCAGAGGGGTTTAAAATATTACTTTTGAACGAGTAGAGGTGTTTAGATGAAACTTCATTAACTTTGGGGATCGGGATGACAAAGTGACACAAGTATAAGTGTCATTTAGGCTATTCTGCCTAAAGGGTTTCCAAAAACTTCAGCAGAAAATGCTGAAGTTATTTAGTTCATTTGTAAAAACTTCAGCACTATATAAGCTGAAGTTTTTGAAAATATTTTGGATGAGGTGCTCAACAAAGGTAAAAATAGCACCGGCTAGTTAATTTTCAGATTTGTAATTAAAAAATAGTCAGTATTTACTAAGTCATTGAAAAATAGTTACTCCCTCTGTTTCAATGTAGATGAGATAGTTTGACTCGGCACGAAATTTAAGAGAAAAGATGGAGACTTTTGAAACTTCTTATCTTAAAAATTTGGGTAAAAACTTTATGGAAACATGCAATCTATGTAGTTATAAAAGTTTCACATTAAGATAAAATAAATACAATAAAAAGCTTAAAGTTAGAATTATTTTTAAATTAAAATGTATCATTAATTTTTAAAAAACACCTGGGAATACAAACAAAAGAAGAAAATAGCTTCTCACCACCACCATTGGTGTCCGACACAGCGACACTATCAATGGAGGACCACCATAACCAGCCTCTTTACTTTTTCTTTTTTCCTGCTCATCCTTTGATTGCGTTTTGAAGTCTCAATTTCTTTTTTGTTCTCCTTTTTATTATTATTTTTTTGGTTGGTGAGATCACTATTTGTGTCTGAAGTGTTAATTATTTTGTTTATGAGCTATTTTTCCTGTCAACTAGCAGCATCTTCTTCTTCTTTTTCTTCTTTCTTTTTTTCTTTTCCAAATAAATCAATCCAATAGCATCTTATACATGATAGATCAACAAATTAGCCCTTGATTGGTCTGTTAAAACTATTACAGAGAAATGAGTGATGCTGATTTAGGGTGAAAATGAAAATGGAAGGTGAGAGCATGATGGGAAGAAGAGGGGGATTTCTGTTAATAGTTTTTTTAAAAAGTTATTTTTTCACGTGTTGCATTCTAATTCATTAGTTTGCTAGGTCAAGGAGTTTGAAAATCACGCGCCTAAATATAGAAACTATTTGGTTGAGTTCGGGTATTATTCAAATAGAAAACCTTAATTTAAGTATTTAGATGAAATTTGTTGTGAATAAGTACATGATATATGTAATTTACGACTTTCTATCACTTATAATATTTTAATATATATGAGTTGTGTTAAGTGCTTCTATTCCTAAAATAGAGTTAACGTAATAAAAAAGCTTACATAATATTTTGAAAATATTATTTAATACGTACACAGGCCTTACCCCTACCCGAAAGGGTAGAGAGGCTGTTTCCGGCCGACCCTCGGCTCAGAGAAAGAGAGAGAAAATCAACAAACAAAACAAAACAAAACAATGTTAGTAAATCCGGGATAAATCAAATAAATAATTATCTAAACATAAAACCAAAAGTAGAATGACATGCAATAATACCAATCGGTTACTACCATAAGAGGCACAATACAATACATTAATTAACTATAGAGATCGCTACCAAACCCCACTCGGCCCCTAACAGAAGTACTAAGAATTCTAGAAGGCCCTACCCTACAACCCTAATACTAGACCTCCAAACTTTCCTATCAAGGGTCATGTCCTCGGAAATCCCCATTCTAGCCATATCCCGCCTAATCACCTCACCCCAATACCTCTTAGGCCTCCCTCTGCCTCGACTCGCGCCAACCACCGCCAGTCGCTCACAACTCCTCACCGGTGCATCAGGGCTTCTCCTCCGCACATGCCCAAACCACCTGAGTCTCGCTTCTCGCATCTTCTCATCCACTGGGGCCACCCCCACCTTCTCCCGAATAACTTCATTCTTAATCTTATCTAATCCGGTGAGCCCGCACATCCACCTGAGCATCCTCATCTTCGCAACTCTCATTCTCTGGACATGAGAGTTCTACACAGGCCAACACTCCACCCCATACAACATGGCATGTCTAACCACCGCTCTATAAAACTTTCCCTTGAGTTTCTGTGGGACTTTCTTGTCATACAAGACTCCTGATGCGAGCCTCCACTTCAACCACCCCGCTCCTATACGGTGAGTGACATCCCCGTCAATCTCTCCGTCCCCTTGAATCACTGATCCAAGATATCTGAAACTGTCCCTCTTGGCTATGACCTGAGATCCCAGCTTCACGTCTACGACTTTCTATCACTTATAATATTTTAATATATATGAGTTGTGTTAAGTGCTTCTATTCCTAAAATAGAGTTAACGTAATAAAAAAGCTTACATAATATTTTGAAAATATTATTTAAACGTTTTGAGCATAAGAAAATCACGAAGTGTGTTCCTCGAGGAAAGTGATCCTTTCTTCTATTCTGGACTAATTAGTAAATTAAACATGTGATTATCATGTATGATACAATATTCATAATTGTGTTCGGGAGTTGGGTGGACGTTGAAAAGTAGGCTGATTTAACTTTAAAGACTAGAAGTATCTGTAATTTAAAATTTAAAAGGATAAATCGGATAGAGCCCATTTAACTTGATATTATTTTTCATTTTGACACTCTATTTATACTTATGTTCCATTTCGGCCCTCCAATTTTATTTTATATGTTTATTTTGGTTATCTATAGGCAAAGGGACGAAAGCCCGACGAAGGCCTATGCTACAGTAAGAAAAAATGTACTTTGAGGTTACAAAGTCACTTAGCCGTATACTATACAAAGGGAAAGGCGTCGGTACGGAGTCACGTCAGCTGTGGATATAGACTAGGCTATAAGGAACGGAGTCAACAACTATGGACCGAGACTACACTAAGGAACAAGGAAGCTTGACTGAGAAAAGAAGTCAAGGAACGAAGCTCCTTCTCTAATAGCCCCGTTGAATAAAATTTAAAAGGATAAATCGGATAGAGCCCATTTAACTTGATATTATTTTTCATTTTGACACTCTATTTATACTTATGTTCCATTTCGGCCCTCCAATTTTATTTTATATGTTTATTTTGGTTATCTAACTCTATTTTTTATGTTCCACTTTAACCCAAAAATTGAAACCAGTACAAAAAATATAGCGCATGTGTGTGTATACACAAATTTGAAGCGTAATAAATATTCAATTAAATGTTGTCATCTGATTTTTTCATCCATGTCAAATGGGTCAATATTAAAATACTAGAACCCTTCCGTATTTTTCATCCATTGTTGCTCCATCTTCATTTTCTAAGTTTCAAAGCTTTCATCTGCCGACTTCATAACTGGCCCATTTAGATAAAATAAACCCACAAATAATATGGTCGGGTTTAGGTATTTTAGTATTGGCCTGTTTGACATGGATGAAAAAATTAGGTGATAATACTTAATTGGATATTTATTACACCTCAGATTTGTGTATACACATGCGCTATATTTTTTGCACTGATTTTAACTTTTGTGTTAAAGTGAAACATAAGAAATAGAGTTGGAGAGCTAAAATAAAACATATAATATAGAGTTAGAGGGCCAAAATGAAATAAGGTAGAAAAAGAGTGCCAAAATGAAAAATCTAAGATGTGGAATAAAATAACCCGGTTGAAGCATAATGATCATACGTCTGTAATGCATTGTATGTCCCATAATAGGTCCATTCTTTTAC
Source organism: Nicotiana noctiflora (assembly GCA_032618575.1). Classification (NCBI taxonomy): domain Eukaryota; kingdom Viridiplantae; phylum Streptophyta; class Magnoliopsida; order Solanales; family Solanaceae; genus Nicotiana; species Nicotiana noctiflora. Next base: position 171,897 of record JASVEL010001617.1, read on the forward strand.
TCTTTCCCATGCCAAGTTGAATGGACTCTATATGTATTTGTCCAATTTAAAATAGAAACTTTCACAAACCACTATGTTTTAATGGTTATTAGCTAGTTGTAGCTACCATTTACAATATTACTTCCTATAGCTATGTTTTCAGATTTTTTAAGCCGTATTCGATGTATTTAAGCATTTCTAGGCGTGAAACATGTATTACAGCTAGATAGATTTTTGTGTTAGGGTGAATTCGATTGTATTCATGGCGTGAAATGTGAGATTACAACTAGACAGATTATTGTATGTGGTTGTATTCACGGCGTGAAACATGAGATTACACTATTTTTTAAACGGAATGTGAATCAATTAACATAATAGACTCCTAATATAACTCAACAAACTCAATTATAACACACAAATTTTATATTTTCAGTTATAAAAAAGAATCTCAACTAAAAACACCCCAAAAATATAGCAATTTTCAAAAAAAAAACTATATAATGCATCTAAATACATAAATTTTATTAATTAAAAAATATATATTAATACATTCATCAAATATAGCGAGACAGTGAATACTATGCAATACATAGAATATATTGAAATACAATTGAAAAGAAGTTAATGAATATAATGAAATACATAGAATACAACGAGATACACAGAAAAAAATAAAAAAAATAATAAATACAATAAAATACAGCGAGATACATTGAAATAAATTAACAGAAAATTGTCTTTGTTGGGCCAGAGTATAAACAAGAGGACAAAGGCTACGACACCAACGATGACCAAAAGAGCGCAGAATATCTGGAAGATGCAAGTGCAAATGCAGTTGAAGAGACAACCGCATCAACAGCTGAATGGGTTGCAGAAGCAACTGTGGCCTAGGCGGTGGTAGGTTTTGGACGACGTCGTAATTGATGGGCCATAATATGCTCCATTCAGATAGGATCCGACCATGGTTGACGTGAAATCAAGAAAAACACAAGCCCTAATAGGCTCCGTAAAGATAGGATCCGGCCATGGTTGACATGAAATCAAGAAACTCAAAAAAACAATAGAGTTGTTGGATTCGCTATCACACGATGAACATTCATTCAACAAGTAGTCAAGTGACAAAAATCTCAGAAAACTTAAAAGAGTTTAGTGAAAATGATCTAAAACAATCAAAATCGGAAGGAGATCTTAAATTAAAGGAAGAAGAAGAAGAAAAAGAAACATACTGGAGTTGGCCACGGAGATTTCGTTGTCTTCATTAGGGTCAAGCCAGAGAGGCGGGGTATTTTATGAGAGAAAGGGCATCATATTTTATGGCTTAAGGTTAGGAGGTGACCATAAATATGTATTTGACTATAAAAATCAAAAAGTAATTATATATTATAATTTTTTAAAATAATATTTATTTATAATAAATAAGATATCAACTTTTGGTATACGAGGTAACTAAGTCAATTTAAAATCATAACAAAAATCTAAGTAGCTCACCACATGCATTTCCACTTCGCATGCTCCAGTAGGCTTGCCACAGTATTAATGGAAATAATTGCCACATTGAAAGAAATTGGAGTTAAATGACATTCAGCTGCACAATGCTTCATTATTGTATTTGCATCTATAACCACAGTTTTTAACAGGATGTAAAAATAAAAATAAAACTATAGCTAGTGACATGGTCCATTCAAATTGATATGATATCTCCACCAACCTCTGCTCCCGCATTTTATCAAATACCTTAATTTTAATTTGGTTTGCGTGGAATATATAAAACTAACACACGTCTTGTATATTCGAATTTGAAGCAGGATATGCTGACTTTAACCTATTTGTTATAATTAGAAGTTATATTATTTACTTTTTGCTTAATAAAATAATATGAACATTGAGAATTCATATAACTGATTTTAACTTGCTCAGAAGCAACGTGTTATTTGTAGGTCTTTACAAATTAATTTTTAGTTTTATGTTCCAATTTATTTATTTTTACGCACGACACACGAGACATCTGAAAGGAAGACTGGAAGACTTTCTTAATTTTAATATTGTAAATGAGCATAAAGGTCATTTCCTCAGTTTGAGAAAAGACATGCTCAGAAAAATTTACTCACATTTGACCTCCAAATAACATGTATTTATAAAAGAAACTGACATTTACTGTAAACACAAGAAACTTAAAAAAAAATTTAATTTTAACATGATCATGGTGGCTCATTTCCTCTAAAAGGTGTTAGTAATCATTGTTGTAACAGTAATTTTGTAAATAAAATTTTAAGAAGTTGAAGGTTCAAAGTTATTTTTAAGCTCTAGAGGGCAAGAAAAAAAAGGACTTAAAAATAGTTGATGATCCAGTTGAGTCATTGAATATTCAAAAATATTTCTCATGACACATCACATACGACTGTTACTTAAATGACTCAATAAAACTGTATGTAGTATTAACAAGTTTGTTGGAAAAATATATGTCAGATGTGTCATACCCTCCATACATAATATCTACACAATTACTATAATTCATTTGATCAGCTTATAGTCTTGAATTTTCAACGTAGGTGGGGGTGTGAATAATTCCAATGATGCTTACAGCTCAACCAAGATCCACTGCACTCAGCTCAGAAATCCAACATGTCCTCACCGTCCGGACACCGGAGATCATCACCGGCGGCCGGAGGAAATTCATGTCAAAAAGAAGAATATTACAAGTTAAAGCTGTGATCCAAAGTGGGAATAACAAAAAGACTGTGGAGAAATCTGCTGAGGAGAGTAAATTGGTTTCTTCTGGCAAAAATGGGAATCTTGATGTGAAAGCAGTGATTACTTTGAGGAAGAAAATGAAGGAGCAAATGAGAGACAAGATTGAAGATCAGTGGGAGTCTTTAATGAATGGGATTGGAAGGGGAATCTTGATTCAGCTCATTAGTGAAGACATTGATCCTGGTTTGTAACTTTTCTTGGATATACAAATCTCTCTGTATAAAGTTTACTTGTTGCCTTTGGTACTGTCTGTGATTTCTGATTCTTTGACTTTATTATTGTATGAGTTGAGTTCTATAGTTTATGTTTTTCTTTTGATCTACCTTCTCAACTTTATTTCAACTGTCTAGATTGCTGGTAATAGGTTAGGTTTGGTTCATTGACCCCCCCCCCCCTCCCCCCTCCCTCGCTCCACACACACCAAAAAAAAAACATCTTGGTGTCTTTTTCCTTCAACTGTCTTAACACATTTTATTATTTTTTAGCTTTTCTGGGTGTCTTTTACTTCATTTGTCTTGTTTCCTGTAGTGAAAACTTTAATTGGCAACTATGTTGTGCGGCTCTTCAAAAATGCCGCTGCACCGTTGCCGTGTCCGATCCTCCAAAAATGCAGTTTTTGAAAGATCCGACATGGACCCGACGATATTTTTGCAGAGTCTAAGCAACATAGATTGGCAACTTAGCCATGTGACTGATGGAATGGACTATAGGGCATCAATTCCATTCCACATGACACTTTTACATGAGTAGTATTCTAAGGTTAATGGAGTACTAACACTATTTTCTGGTCACAGTTACCAAGTCGGGAAAGATTGCGGAGTCTTATGTGCGAGGTTGGTTGTCCAAGCCTTCGGACCATCCATATATAGTTGAATATGCTGCCAATTTCAGAGTACCACGCGATTTTGGACGTCCTGGAGCAATCATTATTACCAATTTCCTTGACAAAGAGATACACTTAGTGCAGATTGTTGTTCATAACTTTAATGAAGGCCCTATATTCTTTAGTGCTAATACATGGATTCACTCTCGAAAAGATAATCCAGAGAGTAGAATTATCTTCCAAAATCAGGTAAACGACATACTTTTAAATGATTTTACTTTTCATTTATGTTGCTTGATCAAGGATGCTCCTGCATGTTATAGCAGGCGTATCTACCATCTGAAACACCACCTGGCATCAAGGATCTTCGACGTGAAGACTTGTTGATCATTCGTGGAACTGGGAAAGGCGAGAGGAAGCTACATGAACGAATCTATGATTATGATGTTTATAATGATTTAGGCAACCCCGACAAAAGTGAGGATCTTGCTAGGCCACTGATAGGTGGCAAAGAGAGACCTTATCCTAGGCGTTGTCGGACTGGTAGAAGGCCAACTAAAACAGGTACTGAGAAATCTGTTGAGGAGTAAAAATTTTGTGCCTCAATTCTGTGACATACCTTTTTACTTGATCTTTGGATGCTGACAGATTCACTAGCAGAGAGTCGAATAGAGAAACCTCATCCAGTTTATGTCCCTAGAGATGAAACTTTTGAAGAAATTAAGCAAAATACTTTTTCTGCTGGAAGGTTGAAAGCGCTGTTACATAACCTGGTGCCACTAATTGCTGCTACACTGTCAAGCTCAGACATTCCCTTCACAAACTTCTCCGACATAGATAAACTCTATAACGATGGGTTTGAATTGAACGATGATGATCATTCACAGAAGAATAAATTTCTTTCTGATACTTTGGATAAAGTATTTTCTGTCAGCAAAAGGTTGCTCAAGTATGAGATTCCTGCTATAATCAAACGTAAGCACACATATTAAATTACTTTTTCATCAGTATATGTTTTTAGCCGTATCATTTAGCATTATTTAGACTGAGGAATCCTGTTTTATTCACAAGATTGAAGATATATGCCATCAGAAACCTGCTCTCTCTAATTTCTTTCCGACTGTAGTTTCTGGAGTATTATTTCATAAACTCTGCATCTTTCTGATTTTTGTTTCGCAGGGGATAGATTTGCTTGGTTGCGAGATAATGAGTTTGCGCGACAAGCTTTAGCAGGGGTTAACCCTGTGAATATTGAACTCTTGAGGGTAATTTTTGTTATAACTTTTGAACTAAATAAATTATAAGCTTTCTTTAGACATTCAGTAAGTAAGCTTGCGGGTATTCAACAGGAATTTCCAATTGTTAGCAAACTAGATCCAGCTGTTTATGGCCCCCCTGATTCAGCTATTACCAGGGATCTTATAGAACAAGAGCTTAATGGACTGACTGTTGAAGAGGTAACAATTTTCCAGCGTACTTTGTTGCTGCTTTGCTCTAACCAGGAAACTGAATTCACCAGACTAGCTATGCGCCTGGTAGTAGTTTCTCAAACATAGTGATCAGTGTTTCCGTTTAGGATACAATAAGTGACAGATAGATTTCTCTCGTGTTGGTTCGTTGTTGATTTATAATCATCAGTGGTCTATATAATTAAAGAGTTTATGGATATCAGTGAATTAAAAGTATATCAGTGAGTTTTGGAATTCTGTAGACAGAAGTATCTGATTCTTCTTTAGAGGATTTTTTTCATTTGAATGATAAGTTCATTAACATACCAAGTTTCAATTGGAGAAAAGTTGCTACAAAAAAGTGTTCATAGAAATAGAATTTTTTCTTGCTTAAATTTGTGGCATGCATGCAGTTTCTTGGCATCATCGCCTTTCTGTCCCAATTATTTGCAAATCTTGATCCTTTTCCAAAGTGTTATTTGAGAAATCTATTTTGTGGTGGCTCTGTTCATGTTTAAACCAGCTCTAATTTTCTGTTCAGGCAATTGAAGACAAGAGATTGTTTATAATTGATTATCATGACATGCTTTTGCCATTTATCGGGAAGATGAACTCCTTGCCGGGGAGGAAAGCTTATGCATCAAGAACACTTCTCTTCCACACATCCAGAGGTGTTCTAAAGCCGATTATCATTGAACTTTCACTGCCTCCATCACCTTCTTCACCTAGGAACAAGTATATATTCACCCATGGGCATGATTCTACCAGTCACTGGATCTGGAATCTTGCCAAAGCACATGTTTGTTCAAATGATGCTGGCATTCATCAGTTGGTGAACCACTGGTAACCTTAGAGCCCTTCTCATTTTTCTTTTTTTCTCTTTTTTCGTAACATATTTACGTAGCTTTCTTCCAATATTAGTTCTCATTGTGCTTTCATAATATCTAATAGTCTTCTCCTTTGGGCACTTTGACATTGACCATGTGTTGAAATAGATTTGAAACTGAAACTGGACGATTGCAAAGACATAGCATAAATGTTTTCTCTAGCTTTGACCCTATCAACCGGGGATCTCACTGTGCATGTAAAATTTACTTCTCAGGTTAAGGACTCATGCTTGTATGGAACCGTATATTATTGCAACCCATAGGCAACTTAGCTCTATGCACCCAATTTACAAGCTACTTCACCCACATATGCGCTACACACTGGAAATCAATGCGCTTGCGAGGCAGAGTTTGATAAACGGGGGTGGAGTTATTGAAGCATGTTTTAGCCCCGGAAGATATTCAATGGAAATAAGCTCTGCAGCTTACAAGAGCATGTGGCGGTTTGATATGGAAGCTCTGCCTTCAGATTTAATAAGAAGGTAAATTTTCTAAAGCATGACATCTCTTTAAACCTTGAACTATAACTATTTTGCCTTGTATGCTCAAGCTTGGATTGACCCTTGATGTTTCATCTGATTATTGAAACTTCTCAACAAATAAACACAATGTTGATTTCTTTTAAGGGGAATGGCCGTGGAGGATCCATCAATGCCTTTGGGGGTGAAACTTGTGATTGAAGACTACCCTTATGCAGCAGACGGACTTCTCATATGGTCTGCCATAAAAGAATATGTGGAGTCGTATGTTGAACACTACTATTCTGAGCCTAATTCTGTCACTTCCGATGTTGAGCTCCAAGGGTGGTGGAATGAGATCAAGAACAAGGGACACCCTGACAAGAAAGATGAGCCTTGGTGGCCAAAGCTTGTTACTAAAGAAGACTTGTCTGGCATACTCACCATAATGATTTGGATTGCCTCAGGCCAACATGCAGCAATAAACTTTGGGCAGTACCCTTTTGGAGGTTATGTACCTAACCGTCCTACCCTTATGCGAAAGCTCATCCCAAGTGAAGATGATCCCACTTATGAGAACTTTATTCTTCACCCTGAGTTCACTTTTCTGGCATCTTTGCCTACTCAACTCCAAGCTACTAAAGTGATGGCTGTTCAAGATACCTTGTCGACTCATTCAGCAGATGAGGAATACTTGCATCAGGTGCACGAACTTCAAAGATTCTCCTTAAATGATCATGAAGTTTTGAAGATTTCTGAAAGATTCTGTGCCAAATTAGAGGAGATAGAACACACCATCAACCAAAGAAACAAGGATAATCGTCTTAAAAACCGAAGTGGTGCTGGCATTCCTCCATATGAACTGTTGCTACCTACTTCTGGTCCGGGTGTTACCTGTCGCGGTATTCCCAACAGCATCTCTATCTGACAGGTTCGTGATCTCACAGCTCACTCAATGTACAACTCATATCTTCTATGTGGTTATGACCTGCTAGGGATCATCTGGAACTTTGTTGCATGCAATTTGTAGTTAGTATTCATTCTTTTAACACTTGTAGAAATATTTTGCAGGTCTTGGATACTAATAGATTGATGGCTTTAAACTCTTGAGAAGCACCATGTAATTAGAAAATAATACTTACTTGAGTTGTCTTTCCAAGAATATATATGTGGCTAATTTTCTCATTTAACATTTTATTGTTTGTGTCTACCTCGACACATTTACAATTCAGATGGATAGGCATATAGAAAATCTCCAACCTCAAGGGGTAAAATATCTTTAAAAGTTTTGGGAGTTTATGCGCATTAGACAAATTGTTGTAAATGAATTTTCAACTAATTTCACTAACAACTAACTAATGTTGATTTCTTAACTACTATTTCTCTTGTACATGACAATTTAGAGCAGGCAAAAAGTCTTGTGTCAATTTCTTTATCTTATTTTAGCTTGTAGCTAGACATAGGGGGAGAGTGAATTGTGTCTTGTTCAAATTTTCCCATGTTAAGGAACTTAATTCTTTAATCCAAGTATTTCAGACAATCTCCTTGCTTAACGGAGTGAAAACTATGACCTATCCTCGTAAGATTTGCCTTAAAATTTTATTAACTTTAAAAGACGGTTTTAGTTGACAAATTAATAATCAAAGGGACTAACTCTAGTACCTTAATCTCTACCAGTAACCCAATTGTAGCTACCCCTTTCCAAACTAAAAACTCTAGCCTAGAAGACTAAACAAACTCTTTAAAATTGTTCAGTTACGATTACACTTCTCAATAAGCAAACATGTTACAATTAAAGAACAATGACTGTCACGACTTCAATTTTCTTTAGTAGGATGTAGTGAACCAAATTCAGCATCAAGAAGATGATAGAGAGAGAAAGACCGAAGATTTCAATGGAGTCGATTCTTTCAAATTTGCCTAGCGAAAATAGCAACGACAAAGTCCAATCGGTGACATCTTCACGCCAACTCCCAACAAATAATTAAATAAAATTGATAAGTCCAAGAGTTCTCTCGGACGTGACAAACTGAGACAAACAGAGGAAGGTCGCTGGAGATAAGTTTTTCCGTCTAGATCCAACAATGACCCTTGGAGGGTTCTTCACTTGAAACAGTCTTAGTATTTAAGTTCTAGAAAAAAGTGGTTAAAATAATGAGGGGAGGTGTGTCAAAGAAATTGGTGGAGAAGGAATGGGGAAGGGCGGTGGTTTGGAGAGATGATGGCTTAGTTTGGGAAGGCGATGGTTTTGGGGTTTGTTTTTTATTTTTATTATTTACTTAATGAATTCCTTCTTTTAATTAATGATTGTAATTTTTAATTCTAAAGTTACACATGTTAATTTCTTAGTGGTTCATTTGCCACGTAACTGGCGATTGTATTTCACGCATGTAATCTGTTGAATGAAGGTGTTAAAAAGACACACTTCTGGCAAGTAAAAGTGTCAAGATGGTCAACTGAAAAGTGAAGGGGTTCAAATGACCGTTGTGGACAACTTGAAGGGACCATCTATGTATTTCGCCTTAATATTAATACCTGCTTAAGTCCCTTTTGCAGCTTCTTTAACTTCTTAGACACAAATTCATTTTCATGTTGAGCTTCTGTATGTTTGGGTTCCAATGTTGGAGAATCAACATTTGGAACCTCTGATGATTGTGCACCCAGCTCATCTCCATAATCAATTTTGTTTGGCAAATTAAGAATTACAATCTCTTCTCCACATTCAATCATGGATGTGAACTAAATGATGAAAAGAAATAGTAAGTTACAATAATGTAGAAAATGTAGAATAATTGTATATATTATGTAGGCAAATGTAGACAATAAGAAAAACTGAAAAAAATATATTAATCCACTCAAGCTTTATCACCTTCTCTTCAAAGGCAGTTAACCATATCTTCCCCTTAGAAGCTGACCATCTTAACATACGAGGTATTGACTCATAAGAACTCGTAGCAATCTCCATGCTCACATTCGTGCAACACTTATATAGCCACACTTGCAAGGCTAATGAGCATCCCTGTATGAGATAAAAATATATACGGGGATTTAGACGATATCTAACTAATTCTATAACCTGATTGAAGGACTTAATACCCCACGAGTATGACTGAATATGACCAAACTCTACCAAATAAAACATAAAGTTATCTATAAAAGACACATGATCTTTGTCAGAAGGACAAATAAAAATTCCAGAAGATAACATAACTTTAAAGCATCCTCATCATTCACCCAAGATTTATTTGTCACTATGTTTTTTAGATACCACTTCTCTACTCTTTTTTGGTTTGAAAAATATCTATTCATTAGCTTGCTTACATAACTAGAAGTGTATCCAAAATATGAAAACTAGTTAACACAATTAAATCCAGTAATTAAACCAAACTCCCTCAACGCAAAATTCAACTTTTCACCCTTCAAATTAACTGAAAAAATGAGTCATTAGAAGTAGAAAGTTCATACTTCATAAGGAGATGAATAGCTTGGTTTTGCATAACAATGGGTGGGAGAGACAATAAGTAACCAAAATAAATTTTCTTAAAAGCCTTTAAACCAATAGGAGATAGTAAGGCATTGATCTGACTAGGAATGCTAGGATCATACAAAGTGTAGAATCTCAGCACACCATAATCAATATTTTGCGGGGCAAAATAATATCCAGTATGCAAAAAATGATAAATTGTTTCAATCGGTAAAATGCATAAAAATTACCCGTTAATCTACATATTAACTACATCTAACTACAATTTTAATACAAACATATATGAAAAGACATGAGTAAGAAATAATAAATACAGATCTGCTATTAAGAAATACATCCTAACATACAATTGTGCTTCAAAATTATAGTAAGTACCTAAGATTATATGTAGAATATAATTACAAAAATATCTAACTAACGATACAACTACCATTTAAAGCCTTTTCTACAAAAATGAACCAAAATAAGAGAACAGCAATTTTACATAACATTATCAGTACAATAAAACTACAAATATAAATAAAGTTATAAATATAGAAAATCATAACTACAATAATCTTCAAAATTAATACAATTAAACTACAATTGTGAAAAAAAATGAATAACACATATTTTAACATCATAACCAGACAATAAAATTACAAAAAAGAAAAAAATTAGAAAATAAACTAATAAATGCATACCTTCGTCAATGATTGGTTCTGAACAATTTTAGGGTGTTTTTTTGAATGATTCTTCGAATTTGGATTTTTAGAACCAAGAGACATCTTTGATTTCTTTGAACAAGGGAAATCCTCTACAAAGTCGTCATCATCGACAATGTCTTTCCCTTTTCTTTTGACTTATTTGACTGCTGTAGAATATTTTTCACCCGACATCAAGTTTTTTTTTTTCTCATTTTAGCTCTTGTTTATCGGGGAGATGAAGTATGAACAGTAACTTTAAGTGCATGTATAGATTTACTTAGATTTTTAGGTGATTTGGGGGATAAAACACCCAAATTAAAGGAGGGTAATTTACCTACTGCTGATTTTTTTGGACTCGTTTTCGAAGCTTGCTTGATCTTCATTGATGAACTTCAAGTAATTAAAAATGGCGATAGGAATTTGTTTGTAGGGTTTGATGGATTTTGTATGAATTTAGAGGTAAAGAGAGTGGTTACAGAAGAAGAAAAATGGAGGAATAAGCGCGGGAGGGTACAAATGAACGTGGCGTATGCGGATGAGGGGTTAGGAGAGAGAAAGAGAGGATTAGTACTTAGTACTGTCAAATAACGAAAGTGTTTAAATTAAGGAGTATAAAATATCATATTAATTATAACATTAATTAGATATGGTATATAAACAATAATTTGGTATGCTAAATGTAATTAAGTGAAATCTTAAATATGTAGGAATTATGCTGACTGCAAACACCATGGATGCAGCAAGTAAAAAGTGTTAAATTTTAGTAATTATTTTATAGGCAGTTTATAAAATGTAGATACATTATAGTAAGTTTGTAGTTATTTTGTAGGCAAGTACAAATAAAATGTAGATAACTTATCTATAGTTGAAGGTAAATTATAATTGTTGTGTATTCATATTTTTATATACATCTGTAAATCTGCCATTTAAAAGTTTATGAATTTTGAATGTAGGTACAATATTGCCCTTAGCATATGTTGTGGTTGATCTTGAAAATGATGCATCTTGAAAGTGGTTCTTTGAGCAATTCAAGCAGTCATATGGTGAAATTCCTTCAATGTGAATGAAGGCAACATCAATTGTCTATCCGGGTATACCACACTACTCTTGTATGTGGCATATTTGGACAAATGTAAGGTCAAAATTCAAGAAGGGTCATCTACAATTACATGAATTGTACTTTGCTACAGCAGGGGCATACACTCTGGATGATTTTGATAAAAGGATGTCGAAGATTGAAGAGATAAACCCTCGTGTTAAATCATACCTCTATGATATTGACTATCATAGATGGTCAAGAGTACATGCAATGGTAAATAGAATTTGGACTATGACATCAAATATTGCAGAGTCATTGAATGCTGTAATAAAATATGCAAGAGAGCTGCCAATATTTGACATATTAGAGTATATGAGGACGCTTCTTGAAACTTGAACGAAAGAGAAATTATTGAAGGCTAAGGGTACCTTCACATACCTTGGTTACAAATTCAACAAAGAATTGTAGAAAAATAGTACATTATCTCAAAAACTTAGGGTATGCTCTCTTTAATATATACTGTTTTGGTGCAGGAAAAAAATATTTTATTATACAGTGTCTTTATATTGTAGATAAAATGTAGATAAAATGTAGTTGAATTGTAGTTTATGTAAAAATATTGCAGATATTATATTTTTAATAATGTAACTATTTTTGCTTTGTGTTTGTTCTGAAAATGTAGGTGAGGGCTTCGACAGATTATGTATATACTGTGTTGAATGGTGTGAAGCGGTACATTGTATGTCTAAAAAATAAAAAATGCAGCTGTGACCAATTCCAACTTGAAGAACTTTCATGTGTGCATGCTTTGGCTGCATTAAGGCACAAGCATGAAACATACCAAATTATTGCTTTCCATATTACACTAGGGAGAGCCTTCTACGTACGTATGAAATACCAGTAAATCATCTTCCCGATGAAAGAAAATGAAATGTGCCACAACATATTTTGGATGAAGTAGTAAAGCCACCCAGTGGAGATAAAAGGCAGCTAGGTAGAAAGATATAAAACACATGATAAAATAAAGTCTAAGAAGTACAAGGTGTCATGCGAAAATTGCGGAGGTGAAGGGCATAATAAAAGATCTTGAAAGAATGCTCCCAAAAAGAAATAAATATCATGTATTTAGAATGGTTATTCAAACTATGTGTTAGTGGGTTAAAGTTAGCGGATTTTAGCAGTGTAATCATTTAACTTTTTAAAGATCATTAAGAATTCATGTATAATTTGTTCATGCATGTTAAATATGCTTTTATGTATCTTATCAGGCATCTACATTAGTATTAGTGTAATTATATTTTAGGACTTATTATGTACAGTACAATTGATTATATAAAGTAATTGCATATAAATTATTTCCAGACTGTAGTCAAAATGTAGGTTAGATGTAGATAAATTGTAGTTTATGTGAAATCTTCTATACAATTTGCAAATTTATTGTGGATAACACATTTCTACTATTAGAGTATTTATTTTTTTATTTTTTTGTATAATTTATATTCAAAATATAGGTATATACAAACATAGAACTTGAAGATAAAAATCTAAAAATTATGATAAAAAACCTATTTATATTGAAGTAAATAACTAATAATGAAACATAAAATAACAAAACAATAACTTATGCTGCAATAATTAATTTTGTTCATAAAGTATTGTATTTTCCTTCAATTGATGTTGCCTTCATTATACTATCATTTCTATCTGAAACAACACACATTGAAGGTCTTCACCATAACTGCTTGAATTGCTCAAAGAACTACTTTCAAGATGCATCATCTTCAGAATCAGCCACAGCATATACCATAGGGCAATATTGTACCTACATTCAAAATTCATAAACTTTTAAATGGCAGATTTGCAGATGTATATAAAAATATGAATACACAACAACAACAATTTACATTCAAATTTAGATAAGTTATCTATATTTTATTTGTGTTGCCTATAAAATAACTACAAACTTACTACAATGTATCTACATTTTATAAGCTGCCTATAAAATAATTACTAAAATTTAATATTTTTTACCTATTGTATCCATGGTGCTTGCAGTCAGCGTAATCCCCCTATAGGCTGACTTTAAGAATCAGGGAAGTACAGTTAATCAGCTGTTGTATTTGAGTGTATTCAACTGTATTCATGGCGTGAAACATGGGATTACAACTGGATAGATTATTGCATTCGACTGCATTCACGGCATGAAACAAGGGATTACACTATTTTAAAATGAAAAGTGAATCAATTAACATAATGGAATCCTAATATAACACAACAAACTCAATTATAACACACAAATTTTGTATTTTCTTGTATAAAAAGATTCTCAACCGAAAAATACCCCAAAAATATTGCAATCTTCGGAGAAATTATATAATACATATGAATACATAAATTATTAATTAAAATATATATATATATATACATTCATGGCATATAGCGAGACAATAATTAAATACATAGAATACAACGGGATACATTAAAATATAATGGAAAAAAAAGACAGTGAATACAATGAAATACATGGAATAAAACGAGATACACTGAATTACAATGAAAAAATAATGAATACAATGAAATACATAAAAATACAGCGTGATGCGTTGAAAGAACGTTGAAATATATTAATAGAAAATCAAGTTGCTCAGCCCCAAACTCTGTCGTCTTTATTCAAGAATAAATCCTAATTTTCGGTGAATCCGCCGTCGAGGAAACACCTTGAATCTCACCAAAAGGACCCTTCGTATTCAATCAAGTTCCCTTCGTATTTTACGAAACCCAATTGGAAGCCCTTCGTAACAGAAAATCAATAAGAAAAAGCCCTTTGTAACTGCCTCGCCAAAAAATTCATGAATTAAGTGCCCTCCATCAGTTCCCTTCGGAAGAGAAGTTTTCACGAAACCCAATATGGGAGCCCTTTATAGCAGAAAATTAAGTTATTGAAAATTAAGTTGCTTCTGACGGAGCTCTCTGTTGTATTTTTAGGGAATGGGGAAAGAGAATGGCATGTATCAAAATAAAGAGAGAAAGAAAATAGTATAATTGAATAGCGAATTTAGTGTCTTAGGGCTAGGAGGTAATAAAAATTAGACGTTTTACTATAAATATTAAAAGGTATCTTTATAATATAATTTTTTAAATGATATTTATTTAAAACAAAATAAAATGTTAACCTTTGATATGGGAGGTAAAAATTTCAATGAAAAATACATTGGTGCAGTTTTGGTTCTTTAATTTTGCTTAAAAAGCCTTTGATTATTAGACTTAATATGAAAAATGAAAGATTTAACAGAAGGTCACATTTTTTTCTGGAAGCAACTCACGTTTGGATGTCCATTTTTGTATTTTCTGCTATTTCTGGAATTTGGTGCAGCTTTTTGAAATGCAATTTTCCTATTTTTGTGTTTGGTGTTGTGATTTCTACGATATGATCGCTTCCCCATTATTTTTGTTATTTATTATTTAATTTTTTACAATTTATTAAATCAAATCGTCTGAATCTATTAAATATTTAACAAACCAAAGTGTTCACTTTTGACAAATATAAAAGGGCCAAAAATACTCAAAAATATATTTAAGGGATTATTTTGAAGCTACCTCAAATATAAGGGACCATCTAGGTATTTGGTGCACTATCTTTATTGACTTATCATTGGAGACTAGCACGCTCGTTCTTGTCTTGTCACTGGGACCATTTTATTGTAGACTTCGGAACCAAAATATTGTATTTTTGGACTCAAAAAATATTTTTAAGCGTAAAAAAAACCATTATATATATAACGCCAGAAATCCCGGCGTTGTATAATAATGGTAACTGAACCGTTAATATACAACACCAAATTTTCTGGCGTTAAATCCTACACACTGATTCAACGCCATAAGTTCTGGCGCTGTATACTCTATTAAAAAAACCTTTCCATCTTTTTTTTCACTCGTCTTCTTCATCTTCTTCTCCATTATTTTACTCCATTGCCCCCCCCCCTAATATTATGTCCACTTTTTCTTTAAAAAAAAAATTTGGGTCCCCCGACACATAAAAGTTGAAGAACGTAGGTCCCACACTCGAGGAAACTTTTTTGTTATTGTTGATTAACGGTTTTGGAGTCAAAATTTTCATCTATTCGGCTTCCGAAAAATCTTAATCGAGGTATTTAAATTTATTTTAAGTTGAAACTTTTATAATAATTGTATATTATTATTTGATTTGTATGTGTTTTACTTGGTTTGTGTTTTTTTTCCGAAATTAGTACCTTAAATTTATCTGGATTTAATGGTAGTGTTTTTTATAAAAATATAAATTTGTTTGTTTGTTAATATTCTCATTTATATATATGTGCTTTCATGTTGTTTGTGTAGTAAAAATATAAGTTTGTTTGTTTATTTTAGATTACTTTTTAGTGTAGTAAAATCTAGACCTTTTTAGCGTAGACCCTTTTAACCTAGTAAAATTTAGATCCTTATAGCGTAGTAATGTGTAGTATTTTAGCTTAGAATTTCGATCCTCAAAATATGAAGCCCAGAATGTGTAGTATATATATATATATATATATATATATATATATATATATATATATATATATATATATATATATATATATATATATATATATATATATAATACAATTAAGTTATTACAAATATTTAAAATATGAATTTAAATTATAAAAAATACATAATTATTAATGATACTTTGGTGCCATTGGGCCTCAAAAATATCGAGCCCGGAACCCATACGTAAGTAAATTTGTACAATTAAATTACTAAAAATATAAATTTTAATTATAAAAAAATATAACTATTAATGATAGTTTGGTGCCACTGGGCCTCAAAAATATCGAGCCAGAACCCATACGTAAGTAATTTGTACAATTAAATTATTAAAAATATAAATTTAAATTATAAAAAATACATAACCATTAATGATACTTTGGTACCACTGGGCCTCAACAATATCGAGCCTAGAACCCATACGTAAGTAATTTGTACAATTAAATTATTAAAAATATAAATTTAAATTATAAAAAAAATATAACTATTAATAATATTTTGGTGCCACTGGGCCTCAAAAATATCTAGTCCGGAACCCATACATAAGTAATTTGTATAATTAAATTATTAAAAATATGAATTTAAATTATAAAAAAATATAACTATTAATTATAGTTTGGTGCAGTGTGCCTAAAAAATATCGAGCCCGGAACCCATACGTAAGTAATTTGTACAATTAAATTATTAAAAATTTAAATTTAAATTATAAAAAAAAACATAACTATTAATGATAATTTGTACAATTAAGTTATTAAAATTTATAATTTTATAGTTGACGACATGGATGCGCCCATACATCCTGACCCTCGGACGTCGGATCTATTAGGCCTACAGCCCCAGCATAGATCCGAGTATATCTGGGAGGGACAGTTGCTGACACAGACTTTCGGGCTAGGAGAGTGGATCTATTATGGGATTTTTTGAGTCCTCCCCACGTTCTACATACTGAGTGTTCCATCACCTGGAGGAGATGGGATTTTATCGGATTAGTCGGATTTTCCGGATACAGCTGGACTATACTTTGATCACGGCCATGATTGAGCGGTGGCGACCGGAGACACACACTTTCCACTTGCCCATTGGCGAGGCCACCATTACACTCCAGGACACACAGATTTTGTTTGGCATGTCTACCGATGGCTTGCCTGTTTTACTCCCTACGAACATGAGGCATTATCCGCGGGAGTCATATTGGGATATGCTGCACATGCTCACTGGTTTGAGGCCGGAGGCCGAGAATCCCAGGGCTGGGATCAGTTGCATACAGTTAGTCCTCATTAAAGAGCGCCTGGTGTACCTCTACGATACTATTACAGACCAGTCAGAGGAGGTGGATGCGCTGCAATATACGAGGTTGTTGTTTCTCCTTCTATTTGGGGGGGGGGGTCTTGTTCCCGAACACTTCCGGGAACCTATTCAGCCTTCGTTTTCTACATCATATTACCCGATTCGAGGATACAGCGAGCTACAACTGGGGTGGTTCTATCCTCTCATTTTTGTTCATGCAGATGTGTCAAGCTTTCATGGGCACACAGAGAGACGTTTGTGGCTTTCTGCCGCTTCTACATGTGACAATATATTTAACAAAAATGTTCGTTAGTTACAATTCTACCTAGCTATAGTTTATCTTACACTATACATCAACTTTCTATGTTAGGTTTGGGTCTGGGAGCGATTTCTGCAGCTTAGGCAACCTCTACCACAGCTACCAGCTAATGTAGACATTCCGGATCTGCCTTTAGCTTTTAGGTGGTTATGCAGCGTAGACTTTCACGAGCGTATGATGCCCATCATAATCTCCCCGGCATCGGGGATGTGTTAGACTTCGTCGACGATGCACAAGTGAATATCTAACTAAACGTACTAGTTATTGTTTAATTTAGTGTTACGCATACTAACAATTTGTGTTGTTATTTGATAGTTCATCCGGACGCCGTATAGCGAGGACTTGATAGCTACCCTGCCAACGTACTGTTCGTTAGGGCTGACATATTTGGAGGACTTCTGTCCCTCTCACATTCCTCGATATTGTGGAGCGTCATGCCTCAGAGTGGGTTTCTCATCAATTTGGCATGCCGCAGCCTTTACCGACTCCGACTGCATGGCATCCTTTACATTATGAGAGGGAAGATCTTTCCAGGTTGGACGACACATTTATTGACTGGCTTAACGCTCAGCTGGCTATTTGGGACAGGTGAGGTGACTTGATCCCACCTTCGCAGCACTTTTCTATTAAAGGATATATGGCATGGTACCGTACTGTTTCTTGACTTTTTATCGGGAAACCAGTTCATCAGGCAGAAGGTCAGTACGTCTCATACGCTGGGAGACAGGAGGCTCTGGTACGTTTTATGTTATATTTAATTATATACTTATAATTTTGTGAGAAATACCTAGTTTACATTCTTTACTTTTGTGCAGGCTATTGGATTGCATACTGTCTATCATATGGGGCAGAAGATGCATAGTTATGTCCACGATCCTGTGGTCATGCAGGACTATAGTCGTCCATTCATGGCATTGGCTGCCGAGACACTACAGCGAGCCAGATCGGATCAGCGTTTGGCACACGATGCTGATTATATTGACCCATCCACGTACCAGCGAGGTTGTGGTATCCCACGATCTGCTGGTGCTCGACGACCTACTGCTCCCCGATGACCTAGTGGTGCTCAGCGACCTCGTGCTGCCCAAGGAGGTGGTGTTCAGCAGGGGATCGATGATGCTCCTGATGATAATGTTGCTGCTGATATGATAGGTGGCATGCATGAGACTGACATGCCGGCTTACAACCTTGAAATTTTTTACACTCCAGGCCCTTCACAGATGACCACATCGGGTCAATTATTCAATTATTGAAAGCACTTGATGGTATGTGAGCAAGGGATGTGGTAGATGGACTATTTTCCACATGAGCATAACCTTGCAGATTCTTTCATAGTATGCACAATATTACCCCGATTTTGATGGATAGCGGTGCGAACTTCAAAAACATTTATTTCATTATCATACTACAAAAATGAATGTCAATGTGCTCGTCGTCTGTATTTCTCAAATCTCGCCATTGGCACAGGCATAATTCAACACCCTTTTCCATCAATGACATTGGAGCCGCACATCTTCAACAAACCTCTCTGCCATCTACTTGAACGACATTTGCACCATGGCTGTGACAGGCAATCCTCTTGCCGACTTCAATAACCCGTTGAAAGACTCTGACACTTTTGTAGTCGGAGTTCCCCATCGTCTGCCACCATCCACATGAAAAGTCCATTTTTCAGGGTCATGTCGCATTAACCAACGATAGGCTGCCTCATCTTGTTGCCTGATATATTCCATGTGCCTCTGAAATTTATGTTGTCGGTGGTCTGTTGCTGCCATCCACATCAAATCATGCAGATCCTTATTGAGATATGCCTTCTAGAAATTGGCTTTCAAGTGCCTAACACTGTAACGATGGTAGGCTTAAGGTTCTTGCCATGCAGGCAAGTTCTCCACAGAACTTAAGATACCACCGTGCCGATGAGGTATTAGACAGATACCGAAACATTATTTCACAACATGCTCTTTCAAGTGGTTCAAAAATAGCGTCCACGTCTCTTGGCTTTCATTTGCACAAATAGCAAAAGCTAGAGGAAATATCTGTCCATTAGCATCTACTGCCATGGATATTAATAGCTTTATATCGTGTTTTCCATAGACATGAGTGTCGTCTATGGATATTATAGGGAGACAATGCGAAAAACCATCAATTGTTAGTTTAAACGCCCAGAACACATAATTGAATATATATTTTGGTTTACCTGTACTTCGCTCAAGCTTCCACTAAACAATCGTCCCGGGATTGAAATGCTGTTGTGTAGCTATGTACATAGGCAGATCTGCAAATGACTTATCCCAGTTATCATACACTATTTCAAATGCTCATTTGCGCCCGAGAAATACCTTTCTTTTAGTAATGGTATGGTCATATTCCTGCTGGACAGATGTAATACACTCTTTGATTTTATACCTTATGGACTGTTCAGTGTGTGGAATAAGAACAAGAAAAATCAAGTCAATATCTAAGTTGAAGGGATTCCCGTTGAATGTGTCCATTTCGCATATGTGGGTGGGAATGTATTTACCCACTTTTCACATACCTATCCTCTTCTTGGTCGCACGCAGCATCCAATTACATGGCCAAAATCACATGCGGCAAACAACCTTGTATACCGTTGGACTTGACTCCGCTACCTGCATCTCATGACAGTCTTTTACGTTGTGCATTTTACAAGCCCTGCTTAGGCGCACTTTATCAGGAAAAAGCATCCCCTTTGCAAGCACCGTTGGTCTAGACTCATCCCACTTTGTTGTCCGGATTTCATCAAAATCCTTTGTGAGAGCTTTCACATCTGGCTTGGTTGGCAAATTATCAATGTAAGGAATCTCTCTTGAATGAAACGGCACTTCAGACTCATACACTCTTCGTCTAGGAGGGTCTCTCTTCAAATCAGGTTCTTCCTCATCATCCTCAGCATCACCATCCTCACGATCAAAGGGTGTCTCATCACCGGATTCATCCGCATTATTGTCGTAATCACTGTTCTCTTCCTCGCTCTGTGCATCTGCCAGGTCCCAATGTAATACATCATTTTCAGAAAATTGAGTGAGTTCAACTTGCTTGTTTTCACTGCACAACCAACAAAAATATAAGCTAATAAATTAATAAATAATTTTCATATTTTACGTAAACCACTTCACTTACAAGTCGTAATGCGGTGAAATTCCATGTTGGACGTTATCAATTAGGTGATGACTACCGGATGAGCCACTTGTAAAATTCATATTACCCCCTATTAAATATGCGAGTGTTACTACAAATTCAGTATAATAAAAATATACATAATTAACACAAATAAAAATTAAAATTTACCAGTTGTCTTGTGAGTTATGGAAAGTAGGGTATATATTATTTTCTCCTTTCTCGTTCACAGGCAGTGATAAGTTTAAATCAAAGATAACTCTTTCATCCGGAACTTGTCCGGCAAAAACTGTTCAAGAATAATCACCTGATGACCAGGGGTTATCTCTACTATGCACAACCTCATTTTTTGGAATGTCTTCGACCTTCACGTACATCTCCAACATTATGATTACAAGAAAATCACGACATTCGTCTGGAGTCCTCAAAAAATCACGCAAAGTTTCATCATCGTCGATGTTAAACTCCGAGTAAAAAATAACCCCTTGCGGAGTGACGGAATACGATATCTTCTGGTAACTTTAAGTACGATGGAACGTTTTCTCACACTCATTTTTTCGCATAACAAGATAAATGTATGGTACTCTATTGTCAATGATAATTTAACATACACTTAACAAATAAACTGTAGCCAGAGTTATTCTCCGTCACAACCTCACTATCCCAATATAATGAAACTCTTATCCTATGCTCTTCAGACATAATGAAGAAATGTTGTAGAATTTAACAATAATTGAGCAATAAGAGTTAACAAATTTTGGATTGCATTTCTATGCGATTGTAACCTCTTTATATAGAAAACGAAGAGTCGGGAGGATTTTTTTTTTATATATATACAATAAGTTGGCTATACTTTTTGAATTATTATACACTGCTATTAATGGTGGGTCAGAAATAATAGAGGATACAACGCTAGGATTTATGGCGTTGAATCAATGTGTCAGATTCAATGCCAGAAAACCTGGCGTTGTATATTAACGGTGTCGTTATCGTTAATATACAATGCCAGATTTTTTGGCATTATATATATCGTTACTTTTTTTTTACACTTAAAAATATCTTTTGAGTCTAAAAATACCACATTTTGGTTCCAGACTCTTTTATTGTTCCATAATTTTTTTGGAGAATCTTCTCCAAATTAAAATTTGAAAGAGTCAAATCTGAACTGATCTTTATTGCTCTTCTTTCTTTCCTCGTGATCAAGGAGCTCACCAGCAATATGACGTGTTGCTTTTTTTTGCGTTTGGACCTTTAAATTGTTTTTATAATTGTTAGGTGTTTTGTCTTGATTCTTTACTATATTTGACTTTCCAATCTGACTTTCCAATCTCTCGAAGGAAGAACAGTATATTTATTTTAATTGATTTTACCTTTTACGATGAAAAAATTTAATTCATATTTAGCTAGTTTTTTTTATGGAAAAAAGAGTTTTGGGCATCTATAACTTGAGTATTTTTCTTTCTCGTTTAGCATCATCCACAATGTAGTCATAAAGGATTTGACAGTTTTGTTTAGGGGAAATTTTTGAGACAAGTATTGTCCTACCACTTGTGTGTACCTCTTTGTGAGATTGTTCTTTTAATATCTTGTACTCTCTTTTATATAGTGGATCGTTCATTTTTGTGTATGGATGTAGGTCAATTGACCAAACCATATTAAATATTTGTCTTCTTTTGAGAAAAATATTTTTGGAGAGAAGCTACTTTTTTCTACTTCTCAAAAATATTTCTGCTTCTGCTTCTCCACAAAAAAATACTCTTTTTTCTTCTTCTAAAAGCTTGGCCAAACACTTTTTTTTTTTTTTGCCAAAAATGCTTTTGGCCAGGCTATAAGTATCTTCATCTCGGATATAATTCAATATATTACTAGCCTTGGGATTCAGAAGATACATGAAATATTATCAGTTCGTCACCACATCCAAAATAACTAATATGCTATCCCGTTCTCATGTAATTTTAGACTAGATAGACGTGCCCACGCTGTGCACGGGCATATACCTAACATTGCCGTGAAAAAAAATGTGGTCCAACTATAATTTTATATGTTTTTAAATTATTTCGTAGAATTACCCACACAAAAAAGAAGCAATGCCATCAACCCGACTGAATATCAATATAATATGCTTCATATCATGTAAATTCATTTGCATAAGAAAGTTCTACAATTACATTCTTGAGCCTACTTCCATGAGAATGAGAAAGTCAAACAATCAGCTTACTCTAATATTCATGTTGGTGGTCCAATTACACAAAATTTGATCCTACAATTGCATAAAATCTGGATTTTAACAATTGCAGTCGACAACACATACTTTCTTGGTATCCACTGAAAGAAAAGAAAACCAAGCATTAGAATCAAAACATAGAGGATGCTCAATGCAAACTGCAATTCAATAGATCAACAAATAGAATCATGAGAACTATAAGTTCATTTTTTGTAAAAAGAAAAAGGAGAAAATCTTAGAAAAATTATTGCATCACAGGAGTGAACAGATAATTAAGGTGTATTATTAAAAGATAGATTCTGTTTCAAAATACACATTACATGACTTATTTGAATCAAGACAATGTTTTAGGCAATTGAAAATTTATTTCTAAGGCATTTATCAACAAAAAAAAAATTACTGGTAGAGCATTTATAGTTAAAAAGACTTTACACTGAGCCTTGCACATGCAAGCATAATAGTCATAAATTCAGTTAGTTTGAACTTTGAAGGACCGACAACTCAGTTAGAAGACTATCTAGTCAAAAAAGTATTATTCAAACTTGCAAGACTGATATTCTTGAAAGAGATAGGGAAGGAGAAAGCTAGGTTGTAATTTTGATTACCTTTTTCCCATTAGTTATATTGGTCGCTTGAACATCTATGTACCAGACAGTCAAAAGCAACCTGTAGCAGGGACTTCATTTTCCTACAAAATAACTGTTGATACAGAAAAAAAAAACATATTAATTCAGATGTGATGAAATCAATTAAGTTGTTTGAGAACTACTAGATTATACTTGATGAACTTTTTATGCATGAGCAGCTCAATGACTTTTATTCTGTATGTAAAAGCATAGGATTGGCATGACAATATCCAAACATATGAGCTATCCCAACAGAGTTAATTGAAATATTTCAAGAATTCTTAACAATTATTCTTCATTTGCAGCATATATTCTATTCCACCGCGAGACAGTGGTTTCTGATTTCTCCATATTAAAGAATGACATAGATCTTCTTTTGAGAGTTATATCGCAGTCGTTAACATTATAAAATAAAATTTACAGGTAGTTTGGCTTTTACACTCAAATATACATCATTCCATCAAAACTTTAATGGTATTCTTCAATGTAGCCTAATATTTTCAGGACTTGGACAGTTCACTTACTTACATTTTTTTTCTTTCATAGCTATATTTTTGGACATCTTCTATATATATATATATATATATATATATATATATATATATATATATATATATATATATATATATATATATATATATTCACATATTTGTGGTTTCAACTACTCATGCATTTATATAATTGAGGCAAACATAGAACCGAATGGTATGAAATTCTCATACCTAAATTTAAGAGCAAAAAAAATCAGTTTAAGTTCACTCATAGGCTAATAATAAGTACTGTTGTACATTATCAGTGTAACCATACTTTATTAAAATAGTGGGAAAAGTTTTTATTCGATGTACAAATATGGTCATAAGATATTTTTTCAACAAACAGCTTGATCACATTTCTCCTTATGTCCCTAGGTAAAGGATGCCATATTAACATGAGAAGTCTATAAGTTTACCAGAATCTTTTGGTAGTGATAAAAAGCAAGGCTAAATTTTGTGAAATATTTTTAGGAAATATTTTTGTGTCTGATACCACACTATAGATGAAATAATGGAGCCAATAAAAGCAGTGTGTTCTCCTTCTTCAGTTCTTCACAAAAAGGCACTCGGTTCTGTAAGAACAATTATCTTCTTCTTCCTATAAATTATCTTTTCTCATTTGCTAAATGCATCACTGATGCTCAAAAGAATCAAATCTTCTCTTTATCAATCTCCAAAGCTCAAAAGTACAGAAATATAGCTTTTACGATCTTCCTTTTAGTATATTTCTTGTCTCTTTGACTTAAAAATTGTAACTGTAGTTACAATTAAATAGTTCAAGCGGATGTAAACTTTTCAGTTAGAACATGCATAACTAAATCTCTTGCTATATCTTAAAGATTTGCCTCCATATGAATTGTGCGTCACATTTTAAAACTTCGACGCAATGAACGTATTTTTCAGATTAAAGAAAAATTGGACAAAAGCATAGATGAAGGAAATTGAAAAATTGATATATACATACAAGGTGTTACGTGGTAGTGCTATTGAGTACATCCAAAATGTACCTCTTTGCCTTCGAATTCTTGCCTAAAGCTGAACTCTCCAGTTTCTTGATTAATATAAATTCAATCTTCCGTTCTCCTAGAACCAGCTAAAATGATTGCATGCTGCTTCTTTATACCTAGATCAATGGATCAGATTATATGTTAAAAAGGAAATAGCAATATATTAAGAAATATGTGACAAGACACAAAATATAGAAAATACACAATTAGTATAAGAGAAATAGGAAAAGCAAGGCCCGATGAGCAAGACCAAAAATCCACAAAGAACATAAGGAACCTTACACCTCAAAATGCAGCCAAACCAGTACAGAATATTGAAGGCAAGTTTAATAGCTCATAAGAATCTTCCACGAGATTTTGAAACAGAAAAGATAATCAAACTGCTGAATCTCAAGGGTGAAAAGCTTAGGGCATCGATAGGGAGCCGTGTGTTTGTCTTCTTCTCCTCATTACTGAAGGCTGTTGCGGAATTTCCTAAGCATTTGTCTTTTAAATTTTGCAGATGCATGTTTTGTGTCAATTTCAAGGCAATCATTGTTATTAAAAAGAATCAATGAGCTTAGAGAAAGACTCTATGAACAAAATTCCAAAGATCAGTAATAAACATAAGCTCTATAAAGGAAAAAAATAGGGTGTAATTGCTTGAGTGGTTTTATCAATCTTCTATTATAACCTTCTCGCGTCTTTTTTTCCTTTTCTATGTGCTTCTAAATTTTTCAGGGACTCTTAAATCTGAATGTAAAGAAAGATGGTGTGTTGTTGCTTTGGTGCCTTTTACGTGTTTTATGAAACTTTTGCAGTCTTCTATATATAATTTCTTCCATCTAATGTTTATCCTGACAAGCCTAAAATAGCTTTGAATATAGTGGGTGCCTGTTGTGAATTTCTTCTGTTTGAACTGGTTAATATATTCCTTAAATAGATCACCTCTGTGCAAAACCTTGTATATAAAAACATGAAGGTAATTGCATATTGAACTTAACTGTCCAAACTTGAAGGTTTATATCTCACTGTCATCTGTCATCCCGACCAATATCAATATAAAATATAAAGGATCCAATTGTAACAGCTTTGAGAGGCTAGTATGGTGCATATGAACCAAAGGATTTTCAAGTAAAAGATTCTGCTTTTAAATTGTTTTTACCGATAATATCTTTTGCTTATCACACCTCCTAATCTAAGGAAATAGAAGAAGAGAAAAAGTCAGAACTCATTGTTACCTGAACAGAACTCTATTCTGGTTGCAATAACAGTAAATGGCCCAAGAAAAAAATAGATAGAAAGACAATCCCCAGTACAGCTTATTGACCATCTCGAATGTAATACTATGACAAACTTACCTTACAAATAGTAACACATCCAATTGGACTAAAAAGTAAAATACAAAATTCTAACATTGTTTCATGCCATCAATAAGTATTTTTATATTTGTATAAAATTTAAGAATTTTTTTTGCCAATTCACTTGAATGTACAACTTTGCATCGTTGCATGTAGTCCTAATTTACCTGCCAATATCAAAAGAGATACTTAACAAATAATTTAGTTGTTTCAAGCATATCACCGAACATCTTGGCTTCATCGGTCTCCATAGTATAAAATTCATCATATTGGGTAAAGAATAAAAAATAATCGAAAGAGCAACCCCTATAGTCAGAAATTATATTAACATTTACAGATATTCAACACCATGAAAGTGGGCTATAGTTCTTAAAGTAGCAACAACAACAACAACCCAGTATAATCCCACTTAGTGGGGTCTGGGTTGCTTACCATTAGAGCAACCCCTCTTGTCTATAGTTCTTAAAGTAGCAAAGACCTCTATAGTTCTTTTTCACTTTTGGCAATAATTAGTTACTCCAAATCTAATTATTTATGCATAAATTTATAGTATTCAGTTTGCTTATGGAATATGGGTCTTCTTAAAGTAGCAAAGACCCATATTCCATAAGCAAACTGAATACTATAAATTTATGCATAAATAATTAGATTTGGAGTAACTAATTATTGCCAAAAGTGAAAAAGAAATCAACCACTGAAATTATACAATTACATGCACCCAATATATATTTTTATACATGCATGTACGAATCATATAGAATTACTAACATGCATATAAGAATTTAGCAAGAAACTATGCTGAAGAGTAGGAAAACTAACGATTGAGGTAAGAATGGTTAAACTTTCACAAGAATCCGAAAGTGATGGGCAAAAATATTAATCAACGCAAGAAAGGAAAAAGCAGAGAAAAACTTACCAGAAGTTGCCAGTGAAATAGAAGCTAGAAAATTAGAAATCACAAATAGAGGAGTTAGTTAGTATGGTACCCAGCAGGGAAGAAAAATACAAGAGAGGAAGAAAGAAAATAGTAGGGTGAGGAAGAGATCAATATCGAACTGCAGGAAGAAAAAAATGTTTAGATCCTCGTAATTTAAAAAATGAAC
Organism: Nicotiana noctiflora; assembly: GCA_032618575.1. Classification (NCBI taxonomy): domain Eukaryota; kingdom Viridiplantae; phylum Streptophyta; class Magnoliopsida; order Solanales; family Solanaceae; genus Nicotiana; species Nicotiana noctiflora. The sequence goes on from JASVEL010001617.1 coordinate 199,577, forward strand.
TGTACACATGTCTTTATGGGAAGCAATACTAATTTATTCATAATGTAAGTTATATTTACGAAATTATCCTTTGTCGTTTTGCTAATTCAAAAAAGGAACTGTACACGCTTCTTTAATATTACCAGCCGTTCGGGTTACACTTCATGCATTGTGATATTACGTTAATTCACATTATGATAAAAGTACAAATAAACGGATCTTCCATAATATTACTTTACTTAAAAACAAAGGAATAAGCTTCCTTGTCATAGATAGTTACTCCATGGCGTCCGTGCTTTCTACTAGGGATTAGATTAACTAACAAGACTATTTGCAAGGTTGCGCAAATTCAGTAAATTTTTCTTTTATTTTGCTATCCGTTTGATTTTGGGATTTCTGTAGAGGGGGTTGTATTTTCCGTAATAGCTATGCCTGGCAATTAGATTTCTGGTTAACATCATAAGAAAAAGAGAGCATATTATACACTAATTATTCCAATTAGACTTTTTTAATGAACCAATTTGGAACAATAATGATTCTTCACCTCATTTTAACTCCTCAAACAAAGCGTTGTATTTTTTTTCACTAGAAACTAATTACATTCGGTCGCCAAAAATATATATAAATTTGTTAACTTTTCTTATATTACATACAGAATATATTAATATACAATAAGTAAACAATTTTTTGCTATTATTCTAAGAGCAACTATACAATATCATTTTCCCCTTCTTTTTATTAATTAATTTGAATTTTAACCTTTGTACAACTCTTCCAAGCAAAGCGCTGTTTATTTGACAACATTTACACAAATCTTTAACATTGCTTATGCCAAATTGACCTACTTAACATCTTCTTTCACCTTTTTATTGAAATGAGAAAGATTCAATGCCTTCCTCTTGTCTATCCTTCCCGATAAGATTTCAAACATTTGAGAAAGATTGAATGCCTTCTTCTTGTCTGTCCTTCCAGATAAAAGATAAAGATAAGATTTCAAAAATTTGACAAATTACATCAATGTAACATTGGAACATATTTGAGTTAGTCCTCAATGTTCACATCACCTCCGGTCCTGGTAAGAATATAATGAACAGAGAAGTAACATAATAACTAAAGAATTAAAGGAATAGTGTGATAGGAAGGGTGGAGAGCCAGAGGCATGATTCTGCAAAACGAACCATCATGTTACCATCAGAAGTACATCAAAATTTTCTTTATAACCTAATTTACCTGGCTGTACAGTATCAACATGTCTTTATTATTAAAAGGATTGTCGGTATATTTTTCAACAATCCTAGAAGTGATTAACCAAACACCTTTTTTAGGAGAAGAGATAGCAACAGCAACAAGAACACTTCTTTGAAAACTAGCAAACGCTGCTTCAGTTAGGCTCAGACACAACAGTACCAAATAGCATCCAAGGCCTAAAAGAGTCTTGACGCACAACAATGCAAACGCGTTCTGCAGAGGGCAACAGAATGTTACTTGGAATGACATTTATGACAGACCAAATCCACCCTATGTTTCATCAGAAGACTGCAATGACATTAATTACGTGAGGAAAATCAGCAGAAGTTTTAGTTACATGAATTCAACAAAGAGGATCTATTTATAACAGAAGACAGACGACTTCTCCTCTTCAAGAGTTAGTGTGCTCAGCCATATTCATTTTGCCAAAGACCAGTCTACTGCTTTCTCTTCTCCATTTCTGATGGGCAAAATTCTGCACAGTAGGACCAAACGGTGGACACCCATGCGCTGCCCAAAACACACAAATACCTCCACCAATCAAGTAAAGAAAACTATCAGAAACCACAAGGGTAAAATCCTAACCAGTAAAAGATCTTTGTGCCATTTGACAAAATATTTTGCCTTCTGCAGCATTTACAGTCTTTCCACCACAGCAGTGTGATTTCTCGTACTTCCACTCTCCATTTACTAGCCTTGGCATTCTACCGAAAATGGACCACCACCAACTTCAAGGAGCAGTACAACTTATATTTAGTCTTTTCCTAGTCTGGAATGGGAACATACACAGATCTATTTCCTTGAAAACATGTTCTTCCACCCCCTTCCCTGCCAGTACGATGAGCTTTTGGACTTGCAATTCCAATCTACCTGCCTACAACCCCACGAGGAAATTCTTAAACAAAGTTACATGCCTTTGCACTTCTATGTCAGCCCTCTGGCGGGAATTGTAGCCAGGCTCACATGTTCTTTCTGGTCAGAAACAAATCAGGGGGGCAGGGGGTAAAAATAAAAATAAAAAACAAATTAAAAAAAAAAAATTGTGAATAAGCTTAGAAACTCAACCGGGGTCCTTAACCATTAATAACCCTTTCTCCATCAAATAAATATCCTTACAATGTGGAAGAGTCGACAAAGCAAAATTTCAAAGCCAACACGACTATTAATTTTGAACAAAAGAAATATGGAGGTCATGACTTCTACCAGTTACAAGGATTCAAAGGCCAAAAGCGTTTCCCACATGACTTACAAATTAACAGTTTAATGAATGGCAGTTGTGCAGTTTACAAATTAACAGTTTAATGAATGGCAGCTGTGCAGTTTCGATTGCAAACTAGAATTACAGTTATAGTCCCTGCTTCTCTCTGTTTTAATGCGCTACATAAACACAAAATAAAACTAATCAACACGGCAGAGATGTAAGACAAATCTAACACTAGTTCTTTCTTTCATTGATCAACAACAACAAAAAATGCACTGAAATCCCTCTGGGGAAGGTAAAGTGTATGCAGATCTTACTCCTACCTTGGGGAGGTAGAGAGGTTGTTTCAAAAAGACCCTTAGCTCAAGAACGGTGAAAAAGAAGCAATAAACAGACAACCTTCTTTCATTGATCAACTTCCAAAAATAACACTAAATAAAACTAATCAACACGGCAGAGATGTAAGACAAATCTAACACTAGTTCTTTCTTTCATTGATCAACAACAAGTAAGACAAATCTAACACTAGTTCTTTCTTTCATTGATCAACAACAACAAAAAATGCACTGAAATCCCTCTGGGGAAGGTAAAGTGTATGCAGATCTTACTCCTACCTTGGGGAGGTAGAGAGGTTGTTTCAAAAAGACCCTTAGCTCAAGAACGGTGAAAAAGAAGCAATAAACAGACAACCTTCTTTCATTGATCAACTTCCAAAAATAACACTAGCAACAAACAAAAGATGTTTCCGGTTTTGCCTCTAAAAGTACCAAGAGATTATAACAACAAAACCATTATGATCTTTTCCACAAGACCAAAAAATTGAAAGAACAGAAAAACAATACAGCCTGAAACATATAGGCTCAAATTAAAAGCCCCCATCTAGAAAAGAATGCACAAGATATCATATAGAACATTTGTACATCTCTAGCAGATGAGGGCAGCAAAGTACCTTACTGGCTTGGGCAGACAGTACGAGTATCTGAAGTATGGAAAATAAATTTGAAATTCTATGTATGCCAGGTTGTAGATAAGCTCCTCAACCTGCTTTCCTTGATACTGCAGTGACATTTGCAGAATTCAATTCTACAGTAAAAATTGAAAATTCTCTAATATAAATACGAAAAGAAACCAAAAAAATATAGATTTGATTGTTTGGCAAGCAAGCCAAACGGGTTATAGGTATAAATGTTCCCAGAAGTGAGAACAGATTATACCATAATACAAAGTCAAAAAACAAAAATGAAAGCAACCACCAACGCACACCTACATAGATAATCAGTCTCAAGGAGAAACCAATGCATTGAGGAACAAGCTAACTTAAAATTTAGATAGTGTCAGCAAAAATAACAAATCAACAGTTTCTTTTTGGGGAAGAAAATTAACGTTTCTTTTTGTAAGTTAACTAATCAACAGTACTTAGCAAGATAGAGATCTTATTTTATCTTGTTTGGCAGAACTTATTAGATAGGAACAGGATAATACTTGCAGCCAGAGCAGAGTGGAATTTGCCTCTGCGATACGACCTAAAGCCAACATAACTTTGGAATAAACTTCAAAAGACATAACTTAAACCAAAACTTAAGATAACAATGTCATCCACAAGAGGTGATAGTTATCATCATGTGGGTGAAACTTCCAAGTCCATGAGCAAATAAACACAATACTTAACAAATCTTATATATTTGGTAATAAATCCCACTCAGAGATGCTTCGGCAGAGATGCTTCGTATACACCTTTGCCTTACTTTTCACTGGCATTCGGTCATGTCTACATATTATTAGTAACTTTTATTATCAATATTAATTTAGCAGTCAATAAATTCATAGAGAGAACCTTAGTCAGTCCCTAAAACATGAAATGAGAATCATTCCTACAGAAGAAAACAATCATGCAGAGTGTTCATATTATTATCACCATAAAAGCTGGAAATTGAACTCCCAAAGTTGGATCTCTTAAACAATTTCAAAAACTTCAGCATGACAATCACCACATTCAAAACTGGACATCACGGCACAGAATCCTATAATCATTCAGTACTAAGGTTTATCATAAAAAATAAAAAATAAAATATCAGCCATGAGAGATATATTACTCCCTCCGTCCCAATTTATGTGGCGGTGTTTGCCTCGGTACGGAATTTAAACAAGACCTAAAACGTGTGGTGTAAAACAAACCATAGACATTTTTGTGGCTGTAAATCAATTCATTAAGGGCAAAGGAGGAATTCCATAGGTAAATTGCTTCTAAATAGGGAAAGGTGACATACTTTTTAGGACTGACAGGAAGAGTGCCACATAAATTGGGATGGAGGGAACATGCGTCATAATCATTTGTGGTCCAGCATTGATGTACTCGACCATGTAGAAGGAGAGTGCCAGAAGAAAGCATGTGAAGTAAACAATAGTGAAGAGTCAAGTTGCTAGCATGGGGAAAAGTGAAGCGTTTAATACTGATGGGAAAGCAGATATGTCATCCTTGATTACTATCAATGTATCTAGATACAATCATTACCTTCAAATGTGCAAAAGTTTTCGTGAATTCTTCGTCAATGAAAAAGCTAAGAATTCCCCATCTGCTTTACACCATCATCTCTTGCAAACAGAATATGAAGATTAAAATCGACATGCTATAAGTACGAAACAGATCCATATGTTTTGAGTAACAAAATCAATTTCAAGAAATTGTTTACACTGCCAATAGGAAATATGTTACATACACGAGTTTCAATTGAAACTGTTCCTTAATAGGTAAGCTCACTATGCCACCCCTGCCATGCGTGCAGTCTCAAAGAGTTTGATAAGGCACCAGCACCCAATAAGTCGACCTGCAACAGATCTGATAATGCACAGCCAAAAGAATTGTTTCTCGATCTAAATGTCAGATAAGCCTGCTAAAAAACAGCTGAACTGATCGTCTTGCAAACAATTTTAGCAACTTCCTTTCAATCATAGCTCTCACCTCAACCACATCAACCCCATGAGTATTAGAGAAAGCAAAACTCAAACAGTTACTGAGCACTATTCACTTATCTTAGCCAAACAATCCACCAGTTCCTAACACCCCTTGCTTCAACTCCTTTCTTCGCTGCTCCTCAAGAGGATCTGGACTCTTCATTACTCTTCGCACACGCCTACAAACAAAACATAGAAAATCAAATAACTGTCCAAGGAGCTAAACAAACTCCCATCTAATAATTAGCATTGACAGAAGTTTTACCTATCTTGTGCATGCTGTGCAGGGAAAGTAGGCATGAATTCTTTAGACTTGGGGAGAGGAACTTCACGAAACCACTCATGGTTTAAAGCAGCATCAGCAGTTATTCTCTGCAATATGTCACACAAACAATAATCAAAAAGGATAAAGACAATGAAGTACAAAATTTTGAAGTTCCCAAATGTAATGGCCATCACCTTTTCAGGATCATAAGTTAGAAGCTTATTCAACAGGTCAAAGCCAGCATCAGATAGGACTGGTTGCCCAGTGAAGGATGTAGCGGGAAATTTTTTTCTTAACGAATTAAACCTGACACAAACAAATCAAATGGTTAGTAGACACATGAAAATATTTTCCCAGCAATAGATTGTCATCAAAGGAGGCCAGAAAGCCAAACCAGAATCACCCAAAGCTGGAAGCCTGGGAAAACAGTGGCAAAAATAAAAACATGAATCTCCAGCCAACAAGAACAGGGATAGAATATACAAGAAGATGATACTTACTGGTACTTTACAAAGTTGACCTTCACCCCGGGAAGTTTAGAAAACCCTGGCCAAATTGTCTCATTTGGGGTTCCGAGAATTTTGAAAATCTGGTAAGAACAATCAAAGAAATGCATTAAGCTGACTTGAAATCTCATGGTAAATGATACCCAACATCATGTAAAATTCTCCATAAGCTGCTAGAAAAGATACCTTGTCGATTTGATCAACTTCAGTTTTTCCATTGAAAAGCGCTTCTTTGGATAGCATTTCAGCCATGATACAACCCAGTGACCACATGTCAATTGCAGTAGAATATTGTTTGGCTCCCAATAGAAGTTCTGGCGCCCTGTATGCATAAAAACTATTCAATCGCTGGCTGAGAAAAGCCAGATGGGCGAGAAGTCAATAGAAACCTTCATCTACATACAGACACACATCGACAGAATCATGAGTATCTACTTAAATATTTTCAAATTAATGAAGAACAAAAAATGAAGCTCACCTGTACCACAAAGTAACCACCAAATGAGTGTATGGTTTCAGGGGGCTCCCATATTGACGAGCTAAACCAAAGTCACAAATCTTCAACTCACCTCGGTTGTTTAGAAGCAAATTTGAAGTCTTCAGATCTCGGTGAAGGACCCAATTATCGTGAAGATACTTGATACCCTGCAAAAGCTGGAGCATAAGACATTTGACTTCACTTTGGCTAAACGGTTGTTTCATTGTCTCCATTAATGCCTTCAGATCATGTTCCATGTACTCCATCACCATAAAAATGCTGTCAAGACTGCTTCCTACAACTACTTCTTTAACATCTACAATTGAGGGGTGATGAATAGAAAGAAGAATATTTATCTCCCTTAGAGATGTCAAGGGAAATCCTTCTCGTTCCTTCTCCATCTTAACCTTCTTTAGTGCAACAATTTCTCCTGTCTTCTTATCTCTAGCTCTGTAAACAACACCATAGGTACCTTCATCTATCCTGTTAAGCCGCTCGAATTCATCGACACTTCTACACCCCTGCAGCATGTTTACGCTCCTTTGTGGAGGAAGTGCAGGCTCTGGTATACCACGAGAATCATGTTCATATTCAGATTCTGTATCTGACTGGCTAACACTAGTACCATCATAATTACGGTCCTTATCCACATCCATTGAGTCATTCTTATCTAAATCATTGTCCTGGTAACTATCTCTGCTGGAAGACCTAATATGTTCATCTGAATCTGAGAACCTTGCTCTATTTCCTCCAGAGTTGTCTCTCTTGAGCTCCCCAAATTCTGGAGTTAGTGATTTCCTATGTCCGCCCATTTCAGCTGACTGTGAAACTGCTCGTTGCTTCTTCAATCGAGGCATATCATCATCTGAAATCAAACCTTCATCAGCTGGAGAGTCAGCATTAGTTGCCCATCGAGACGCTCTTATAGTCGGCACGTATTCATCTTCTTCTACTATCCTGGCATCCTGCTCGGGCAATCGCTCTTCGTCAGGAGGTGGTGAACCTATGTCAACTGGGGATTCAGATGCATCAACATGTGAACCAAGTGCTGCATTTGGATTATGTTGGAACGGCCCCGTGCTCTGAATAATATCATTATTATTATTCAATGGCGAGACCTGCTCAACCCTTTCTAAGGGAAGGTTAGGCGATTGGACAGATGACTTCGGCAATGGAGGCGGAGGAGGTAGCTTAGCAGCTGCTGATGAATTTCTACTCTTCGACATTCTATTCGCTTCCTTTTCATCCCTATCCCAGATAATTGGAGAGAATTTTCGTTTCTTGCTCTGTACAGGTGACTGGTTCCCATTGGCCGCATTCTTGCTCTTCCGGTCCGAATCAATAGCCCCATCAGACCCACTCTCACTAGACAATTCCCCAGGCTCTCGGTCAACAGCCCTGACACTAAAACCACTTCTCCCTGCTCCACCGTCACTACTACCAGAATCACTCCTGCTTGACGTGGACCTATAACTGCCATTTATGACCTCCCTTTCTTTTACATCCATCTGTCTCAACCTACCCCTATCTCGACTACTCCTGTCATGAACTCGATCCCTATCAAAATCCCGATCACTGTTCCTAATTCGATCATAATCCCCCTTAGGATAACTAAGCTCCTTCCTTGAAACCTCAAACTCAGCATCACGGCCCCTAAATTCATTATCCCTGTAGCCACCATGTCTTCCAGCAGCCATAAGAACGTCTATATATCAAAGAAAACCCTAATCCGCCTATAAACCCTAACCCTAATTTCACAAACAAAGTCAACAAATCCTAGCTCGAAAAAAAACGACTTAATTGAAAAAACAATAACAGATTACAGATCTGCTTAAAACTAATCAAATATCTAAAATCAAATTGAAATATTTTCCTTTTTTCCTAATTTATTTTCTAAAAAAACTCACTAGAAACGACAGATAGAGACGGCGAAAAAGGAGAAACCCGAGAAATTGACGATTAGAGTGTAAATTTACGGTCTTCTCCGGTATGTTATTGCTGAGATCGGAAAACTTACCGGTGAATCGAAGCAACCAGAGGCGGCGGCGACGAAGCTCTTACAGAGAGAGAAAAAGAGAGAATATGTGAGTTGTATTGCAAATTCGGAATATGAAAGCGAAGGGAAAGTCTCCGGACCGCGTAAAGAGGAGTTTTAGATTAGATTCGAGTATGTTAATTACAATTAGACCCCCTATGTTTATCAAATTGTTCATTTTGACCAATATTATCTTGCATGTCTCTTCAGCTCCCGGAAGTCGTTCTCACGAGTTTAAGGGTGTGTTTGTATAACAGAAAATATTTTCCGAAAACAGGTAGTAATTTTATTTATATATTGGTGTTTGGTATACAAATTAAGAAAAATAAATTACAAATTAAAAAAAATAAATTATCAAGCAATAAATGTGAAGTCATAAACTTTCAAACCAACAATCTTCTAGATACACAAATTTCATAAACTTTTGAACCACTAAACTTTCAAAATCGCATAAATTTCAAACCCGCAACTTTATAATTTCTAAACTCATAAACTTCCAAATACATAAACCTCTGAACTCATAATTTTAGAACTTGTAGAATTTTGAGCCTTTAAATCGATAAATAATAAAAGTAAACCTGAAAAATATATTTAAATTTTTTTCGGGGAGGGGGAAGGGGGGCTGGGGAGAGGCAGTAAAATGAAAAAAGACAGAAATTTAAATTATAAAAAAAAAAGTAAAAAAAAAAATTGACTGTGGAAAAGGGGAATGAATGGGTAGTAGGATGGGTGGTAAGGGAAAAACTGAAATTTAAAAAGAAAAAAAAAACTTTTTTGAGGGGGGGTGGGATTGGGAATATTTTCCTTTCTCTTATTTTGATACGGAAAATATTTTCCTCCAATTGGAGGAAAATGAATTGATAAGGAAAAAATATTTTTCAAAATATTTAAGCCAACCAAACATGAGAAAAATGAAAAATATTTTCCTTCACACCAAACACACCCTAAATTTCAGTGGGTAAAAGTAAATTACGAGGCTAATAGATTTTATGTTTTACCAAATATAAGTTGATCAGACAAAGAGGAAAATTTTGCCTGGATTTGTATATTTATAGAAAAGAAAGGTATTGTTTTGAATAGTTCATTTATTTATTTAAAAGAAGAGTCTCGATCAACATTGTTTTGAAATAATCATATTACGAATAGGTAAGTAAAATTCTTCGTTGGAAGAGACATTCCTATAATTGGAATAGATAAACTATTCATATTGGGTTGGAATAATTTATTCCTAAGGGATCATTGGTATGGCGTATAAGAATAATATTGAATATGGTGTACTAGTACTGTTGGGATTAATTATGTGATGTATTTAAAATAACATGCATTGCATAATTTTTTTTTTTTAAATATTTGTTTACAGATGTACCCTTCACGTTCTTTAATTTTGTATACTTTCTTTGCAAAGCTTTGGTTTTTCATTCTTAAAAACGAAAAATAAAAAAATTACAAAAATTATTACGAGAAAGTACACCTTATGTGTATTAATGTTAGATTTTAACCCATTTTTACTTTCTTACTAGAAATAGTTATTATCGTATATAATATGCAAAATTTCTTCACCAATTAGACTAAAATAGAATACCCATCTTACTGACATTTCTCGACTCTCAACATATCCAATTATCTTCCTTTTCTCTAACGCCTCTCTTTTCCCTATCTCTAACCCAACCAGATTTAGATCATAAAAAATCTATAAATCTGATCAAATTTTTCTTTATTTTTTTAACAAGCAAGCATAGTAGCTTCATTAATCTAAGGTCTATCCAATCAAATAGAGATCCACATTTAGATGATACACATAAAAATATTCATATTGTTATAAAATAAAAGTGACTTTGTAAAATATAAATAAGAAATAAAGATAAGAAGAAGGAGTATTTCATTTTTTTTTTTTGTATCTTCCATTACAATTTACATTGCCTTTTATAGTCGTAAAATGAGAAGGCTTACTATTGTAAATAGTGAATGGGATGGACATAAAGTAGAAAATTTCATCTGTAAGCTATTCACATACATGAGCACCCAATCTCCAAACTATTTATAAAAAGATATTGGGATGTACATAGTTATTTATAATATGCATTGGTTGCTGCCTCATTAAAAATATTACCAAGAAAACCCAGTGGGACAAAACCTTGGTTAAGGAAAATAGTGTAGCGTGTAGTTAGTCCCCTGATGAAATCATCCCTTAATGTCTCGAAAAAGACACATTCCAATCTTGTATATCAGCTTTTTAAATGTTGAGGTTGGTAATGCCTTAGTGAACAAATCAGCTTAATTATCACTTGAACGAACTTGTTGAACATCTATTTCATCATTCTTTTAAAGATCATGAGTGGAAAGAAATTCGGTGAAATGTGTTTGTTCTATCTCCTTTGATGTTTCCTCCTTACAATTGAGCTATCCATGCATCCTTGCCTTCATACAATATTGTTGGAATATTCTTTTTCGAAGAAAGACCACATGTTTCCTAAATGTATTGAGTTATCGATCCCAACCAAACGCATTCTCGACTTGCTTCGTGAATGGCTATTATCTCTGCATGATTTGAAAAAGTAGCAACCATAGTCTGTTTCGTTGAATGCCATGATATGGCTATGCATCCAGTTGTAAATAAATAATTTGTCTGAGGTCAACCTTTATGTGGATCAGACAAATATCCTGGATCTGCATAACAAATCAATGATGACTTGGATCCACTTGAATAAAATAAATCCATATCAATGGTCCCTTAGAGGTATCTGAATATATATTTAATTCCATTCCAGTGTCTTTGTGTTGGCGAAGAACTAAATCTTGTCAATAAGCTTACTGAGAAAGCTATATCTAGTCGAGAATTATTGGCAAGATACATTA
>JASVEL010001618.1:0-56742 GCA_032618575.1 Nicotiana noctiflora
ATGCATCAATTGCACTAAGATATGGTACTTCGGAACCAAACAACTGTCACGACCCAAATCCGGTCATGATGGCGCCAAACAATCAAGCTAGGCCAGCCAGACCAATAATTTAATTATCACAAAGATATCAGTCCCAAATGGACAACCCAAGAAGAATATATGAGTTTAAGAACTCCAATAATAATAATAATGAACAAAAGTACCGACACTCCCAAAGATCCGGAGTCACAAGTCTAGAGCCTCAAAAAAAAAAACCCAACTGTATAACAATATATGAACGAAATACTCAAGTCTGGAAATATATATATAAATAGAACTGAAATAGAAAGAGTAGTCAGGTCCAGCGAACGTCAAACAGCTACCTCAACAACTCTAATAAGCTATGGAAACAAAGACTGCTCAGCTAAGCCTTTGGCGTACCAGAATTTGCACATAAGGTGCAGCGAGTAGGGGTGAGTACTAAGTACTCGGTGAGTAATAAGCATATAAAATGTGTGAAGATAAGAAATCCACGAAATGCCACAAAGAAAAGCTAAAACTAACAGTCCGATATCCTACTGCAAACCAGCAACAACAACTAATAATTCAGCTACCACAGAGTAATTCAACAAATAAAGATGCAATGCAATGCACATAACCGCTACGGCGTGTAGCCCGATCCAATTTAACGTCGACGGCGCTCACTCGGGGTGTGTACAGACTCCGGAGGGGCTCCTACAGCCCAAGCGCAATACTGCTGCGGCGTGCAGCCCGATCCTCATATCAACCACTGCGGCGTGCAGCCCGATCCATGCTCAATCCACAATAAGCAAATAAGTCACAAAACAATTCATTTTTCTTAATTCCAGTTTCCAGTTCATAATTTATGAAAAATACTTTAACTTTATTAAATTTGCAAAAGCCGGTGACTTAGCATTTCAAAAATATGATTTCAATTTCCAGGACTGAGATCAGTGATTTAAGCAATTATACCTATCACATAAATATTGTCCTCTAAGGACACTACAGGTCGGCACAAGGCCCCAAACAAGGCTTACAGCCCACAAATATATCAAATACAGTGTATTTCCAATACTAACAACATATTATTCACATCCGGGATGGACCAAGTCTCAATCCCTAGTCACAATCAATCCCGCACCTGCCACGGTGTGCGAGCCACGCCCTACTAGCGTCACAATGTGCTAAGCCGGGGTTTCGAACCCTCGGGCTACCATATACACAAACTACTCACCTCTAGCCGGTCGTAGACTCGTCCGCGATGCCTTTTCCTTTGAATTTAGCTCCCTCGTGCGTAGAATCTAGTCAAACCACAATAATTATATCAAATACGGGTCAAAGAATCATAACCCATTTTAATTTATATGAAATTCGCATAAATACACTAAGTTGGTAAAACCCGACCCCGGGCCCACTGCTCGAAAAATTTCAAAAGTAGTACCAATGCGACCCTCATCTCGCCACGAGTCCGTGCATATAAAATTTATCGAAATCGGAGTTCAAATGGCCTTCCAAATCCAAAAATCTCGTTTTCAATATTTAGGCCACATTTCTTCAAAATTTCAACCCAATTTCATGAAGATTGATGTTAATTCTACCATAAAATGATATTTTTGAGTCAATAATCTTACCTCCGACGAATACCCGATGATCCCTCAGTGATTTCCTCGAGTTTTCTTCTCTCTAGGGCTCAAAATTGAGTTTTGGGTTAATGAACCCGTAACCCCTCTGTTCTGTGATTTAATTCTCTGCCAGACCCATTTACCTTACGCGATCGCGATGTTCAAAAATCCAGACTCACGCGATCGCGACTCGCCTCACGCGATCGCGAAGTTCAAACATCAAGACTCACGTGATCGCGACTCGCCTCACACGATCGCGATGTTCAAACATCCGGCTTCACACGATCGCGTCTCTCTTCCTGCGATCGCGTAGCACAAATTTCCCTGGACCCCATTTCTCTTCTACGCGATCGCGTAGTTGCTCATGCGATCGCGATGGCCACCTGGTTAACTCTACGTGATCGTGACTGGTGCTCCTGCGATCGCGATGGCCTAGCCCCCAACCCTACGCGATCGCGTCCCCCTCCCCGCGGTCGCGGAGAGCAAAAATCCTGCTGCATTTATGACAGCAACCAACCCTCTCTTTTTTCCCAAAAATGGTCCGTTTGGACCCTCGGAGTCATCCCGAGACCCCGGGACCCCAACGAAAACCACCCACATACTCCAAAACACGATACGAACTTGTTCCAATCATAAAAACACCGTACTAAACATCAAAATCACCATTTCTACACGAATTCAAGCCTAAGTTTCTTCAAAACTTTCAAAACTAACATTCAATCCAAAACCCGATCAAACGATGTGCGAATGACCTGAAAATTTGCAGACACATCCAAAATCACATAAGGAAGCTACAAAAATTGTTGGAATTCCATTCCGACTCCCGGATCAAAATATCACCTACCATCCGGTTTCCGCCAAAAATCAAGCTTCGCCAATTCAAGCCTAAAACTACACCGGACCTCCGAATTCAATTCTGATTGCTCTCCTAAGTCATAATTGATCCTCCGGAACTAGTCGAATCATCAGAATCCGGTTCCGAGCACTCTAACTCAATAGTCAACTCTTGGTTGACTTCTCATATTCAAGCTTTCTTCAAACATGCTATTTGTTTCATTTTCAATCCAATCACTCCTAACTCACCCGATATACTCTAATACTATTATAAAAGCATAAGATATGTAATTTTAAGGCAACAGGGTGATAATTCCCGTAACGACGGGCCGGGTCGTTACATTCTCCCCAACTTAAACAAACACTCGTCCGCGAGCGGGTTAAGAAACATACCTGGAGTATCAAACAAGTGTGGATATCTGCTTCGCATCTCCTGCTCGGTCTCCCAAGTTGCTTCCTCCACGGGACGACCTCTCCACTGCACTTTTACTGAAGCTATGTCCTTAGATCTCAGTTTACGAACCTGTCGACCTAAAATGGTTACCGGTTCCACATCATAAGTCAAATCCTCATCTAGCCGTATCGTGCTAAAGTCTAACACATGAGACGGGTCTCCGACATACTTCCGGAGCATAGATACATGGAACACCGCATGAACTCCCGACAAACTGGGTGGCAAAACAAGCATATAAGCCACCTCCCCAACTTTCTTAAGCACCTCAAAAGGTCCAATGAACCTTGGGCTCAACTTTCCTTTCTTTCCAAACCTCATAACACCCTTCATAGGCGAAACCTTCAGCAACACCTTCGCACATACTGAATAAGACACATCTCGGACCTTCCGGTCTGCATAACTCTTTTGACGCGACTGATCTATGCGAAGTCTTTCCTGAATCACCTTTACCTTGTCTAAGGCATCTTGGACTAACTCTGTCCCTAACAACCTAGCCTCGCCGGGCTCGAACCAACCAACTGGAGACCTACACCGTCTCCCATATAAAGCTTCATACGGTGCCATCTGAATGCTGGACTCATAGCTATTATTATAAGCAAACCCCGCAAGAGGCAAATAATCAGCCCATGAACCACCAAAATCAATGACACAAGCACGCAACATATCCTCTAATATCTGAATAGTACGCTCAGACTGCCCATCCGTCTGTGGATGAAATGCTGTGCTCAACTCTACCTGTGAACCCAACTCTCGCCTGAAATGTCCTCCAGAACTGAGATGTGAACTGGGTACCTCTGTCTGATATAATGGAAATAGGAACTCCATGCAATCTCACTATCTCACGGATGAATATCTCTGCCAACTGCTCCGAGGTATAGGTAGTACACACTGGGATGAAGTGAGCTGACTTAGTCAACCTATCCACCACCACCCAAACTGAATCAAACTTCCTCGTTGTCCGAGGGAGTCCACTAACAAAGTCCATAGTAATCCTTTCCCACTTCCACTCAGGAATATCAATACGTTGGAATACACCACCAGGTCTCTGATGCTCATACTTGACCTGCTGACAGTTTAGACACCGAGCCACATGGCTCACAATATCTTTCTTCATCTTTCTCCACCGGTAATGCTGCTTCAAATCCTGGTACATCTTCGCGGCTCCTGGATGAATAGAATACCGCGAGCTGTGGGCCTCCTCCAATATCAATTCACGAAGGCCGTCAACATTGGGCACGCATATCCGGCCCTGCATCCGCAATACACCATCACTATCAATAGTGACATCTCCGGCATCATCATGCTGAACTCTGTCCTTAAGGACAAGTAAGTGTGGATCATCATACTGGCGCTCTCGAATACGATCATATAAAGAAGAACGAGCTACTACACAAGCCATCACCCGACTGGGCTCAGAAATATCCAGCCTTACCATCTGATTAGCTAACGCCTGAACATCAACTGCTAGGGGTCTCTCCCCAACCGGAATATACGCCAAACTGCCCATACTAATAGCCTTCCGGCTCAATGCATCAGCCACTACATTGGCTTTCTTGGGATGGTACAAGATCGTAATATCATAGTCTTTAAGCAATTCAAGCCATCTCCGCTGCCTCAAATTTAGATCTTTCTGCTTAAACAAATGCTGAAGGCTGCGGTGGTCCGTATATACATCACAAGATACACCATATAGGTAATGCCTCCAAATCTTCAAGGCATGAACAATAGCAGCTAACTCCAAATCATGAACAGGGTAGTTCTTCTCGTGGGGCTTTAGCCGACGAGAAGCATATGCAATAACTCTACCCTCCTGCATCAACACACAACCGAGTCCAACTCTAGAAGCATCACAATACACCGTATATGACCATGAGGCCGATGGTAACACAAGTACTAGAGCCGTGGTCAAAGCCTCCTTGAGCTTCTGAAAACTCTCCTCACATTTATCAGACCACACAAATGGAGCATTCTTCTGTGTCAACTTAGTCAACGGTGAAGCAATATATGAGAAACCCTGAATAAACCGGCGATAATAGCCCGCCAAGCCAAGAAAACTCCGAATCTCTGTAGCTGAGGAAGGTCTGGGCCAATTCTGCACTGCCTGAACCTTCTGTGGATCAACCCGAATACCATCACTGACACTATATGTCCCAGAAAACCGATAGTATCAAGCCAGAACTCACACTTAGTGAATTTTGCATAAAACTTCTCTTCCCTCAACCTTTGCAATACCACTCTCAAGTGATGTGCATGCTCCTCATGACTGCGTGAATATACCAGAATATCATCAATAAACACAATCACAAAAGAATCAAGGTACGGCCAAAATACACTATTCATCAAGTGCATGAATGCTGCTGGGGCATTAGTCAACCCGAAAGACATCACCAGGAACTCGTAGTGCCCATATCGCGTCCTGAACGCTGTCTTCATAATATCCGAGTCCCTGATCTTCAACCGATGATAGCCCGATCGAAGATCAATCTTAGAAAATACACTAGCTCCCTGGAGCTGATCAAATAGGTCCTCAATACGAGGTAATGGGTACTTATTCTTCATTGTTACCTTGTTCATCTGCCTGTAATCAATGCACATTCTCATTGTGCCATCTTTCTTCTTTACGAACAACATTGGTGCACCCCAAGGTGACACACTCGGATGAATGAAACCCTTATCTAAGAGTTCCTGAAGTTGTTCTTTCAATTCTTTTAACTCTGCTGGTGTCATGCGATAGGGTGGAATAGAAATGGGTTGAGTTCCCGGCACCAAGTCAATACCAAAATCGATATCTCTATCAGGCGGCATGCCTGGCAGGTCTGCTAGAAATAAATCTGGAAACTCCCTCATAATGGGGACCGAATCAAGACTGGGTGTCTCAGCCTCAACATTTCTAATGAAGGCCAAATAATATAAACAACTCTTGCCGATCATTCGATGGGCCTTTATATAAGAAATCACCCTGTCGGACACATAATCAGTCAAGCCGCCACTCGATCCTCGGATTACCTGGAATAGCTAGTGTGATTGTCTTGGCATGACAGTCCAGAATCGCATGGTAAGGAGATAACCAATCCATGCCTAGAATTACATCGAAATCCACCATGCCCAATAGTAATAAGTCAACTCGGGTCTCCAGACCCCCAATAGTAATAAGACTGGATTGATACACCTGATCCACAACAATAATATCCCCCACCGGGGTAGACACATGTACGGGCAAAGCAAGAATACCACGGGTCATACCCAAATGATGTGCAAAATAAGTAGAGACATAAGAATAGGTGGATCCGGGATCAAATAAGACAAAAGCATCCCTGTGGCAGACTGAGATAATACCTGAAATGACCGCATCTGAAGCACTAGCATCCTTCCTATCCGGAAGAGCATAGAAACGAGCCTGGCCTCCACCAGTACGATCCTCACCCCTAGGGCGACCTCGGGATACCTGGCCACCAGTCCTAGCCGACTGTGCTGGCGCTGAAGAAACAGGAGTAGAAGACGAGGGCTGATCCCTCTACCGAGACCGCTTACGAAGCCACTGAGGACACTCTCTCCTGATATGACCCAAATCACCGCACTCAAAACAACGGCCTGAAGATGGAAGAAGGGGCTGCTGAGGACCCCTCGCTACCGATGAACCCTGTGCTGAGGAAGCAGGAGCAGAGCTCTGAGCTGGAAGAGCACTCAGTGCAGGCTGACTCTGCTGACGGTTCTGCTGACCCTGATAACCCTGATGGCCCTGCCGACCACGATCTGATGAAACCCCACTGGACTCTGCACGTCCAGACTGATGAGACCTGAAAGAGCGACCTCTGCTATGCTGAGATTGGCCCCTAGACGGAGCACCACTGTAACTGCCAGTACCACGAGGCTTCTTAGCCTCTCTCTCCTCCCGCTCTCTGCGGCGATCTGTCTCAATGTGACGGGCAGCATCAACCACCTCCTCAAAGGTAACTGCCGAAACTCTCTCCCTGGTCATCAATATACGGATGGGATAAATAAGACCATCGATAAATCTCCGAATCCTCTCTCTGTCTATAGGAACCATCCACAATGCATGACGGGCCAACTGTGTGAATCTCATCTCATACCGATTAACCGTCATATCTCCCTGCTTCAACCACTCGAACTGACGTCGCAGCTCCTCTCTCTGAGACTGAGGCACGTACTTCTCCAAGAATACCGTGGAGAACTGCTGCCAAGTGAGGGGCACTGCCCCAGCGAGCCTACGCCTCTCGAAATCCTCCCACCACTAAAATGATGCACCTGTGAACTGAAAAGTGGTGAATGAAACACCGCTGGACTCTAGAATACCCGCGGTGCGAAGCATGCGCTGACATCTGTCAAGAAAACCCTGGGCGTCCTCGCCCTCAGCACCACTGAATGTCGGAGGCTGAAGCCTCTCAAATCTCTCCAAACGACGATGCTCATCGTCGGGCATAACTAGAACCATATAAGCAGGAGCTGGTGCAACGGGCACAACTGGCTGGACTGGCTCGGGTGTGTGAGCCACGGGGGTTTGATTCCCTCCCCCTGCCTGTGAAGAAGATACTGCAGCAGTAGCTGCAACTACCTGAGCCAAGCCTGTGCACACTGATAAGATCTGAGCCAAGGTCTCCTGAAGACCTGGTATGACAATGGGCACTGCCGGTGCCTGAACCTGAGTTGCCGGAGCGTCTACCGCTGGAATCTGGTCTTAAGTCTGGGCCACTGGTGCAGGAATCTGACCCTGAGTCTGGTCAGCTGGTGGGTCACTGCTGCCCTACCTCTACTACGACCACAGCCTCTGCATGCCAATGGTGGTCGTCCACCATGTCCGTTAGCTCGTGTTCTCGCCATCTGCGAGAGAATGGAACATGGAAAATTTTAATTTCATGACAACACAAATCGCACGATATGAATCCAAGAAAATGAGGTTTTTCCTAAAGTTTCTGTAGCCCTCCGAGGATAGATACGGACGTCTACGTACCGATCCGCGAAAACCTACTAAACCGGCTCATGACTCGCGAGTCCTAATAACCTAGAACTCTGATACCAACTTGTCACGACCCAAATCCGGTCATGATGGCGCCCAGCAATCAAGCTAGGCCAGCCAGACCAATAATTTAATTATCACAAATACCAGTCCCAAATGGACAACCAAGAAGAATATATGAGTTTAAAAACTCCAATAATAATAATAATGAACAAAAGTACTGACACTCCCAAAGATCCGGAGTCACAAGTCTAGAGCCTCTAACAAAACCCAACAGGAATAGAGAGTACTGTATAGAAATACTCAAGTCTGAATACAAAATACAAAATAACAACTAGAAAGGAGTGGAGAAGCTAGGTTCTGCGAACGTAGGCAACTACCTCAGCAACTCGATATGACACTGCAAACGCTGGAAATGCCTGTCTACTGCTCCTGAGTACCTGAGTCTGCACACAAAAGGTGCAGGGAGTAGGGGTGAGTACTAAGTACTCAGTGAGTAATAAATATATAGAAGTAGCTGAAAATAAAAAATCCACAGAATACCACAATATGAAGCTACACTACAGTCCGAATCTCCTACGAACTAGCAGCAACAATACAATACAGCTACCACAGAGTAATTCAATAAATACAGATGCAATGCAATGCACATAACCGCTACGGCGTGTAGCCCGATCTAATTTAACGTCGACGACGCTCACTGGGGGTGTGTACAGACTCTGGAGGGGCTCCTACAGTCCAAGCGCAATACTGCTGTAGCATGCAGCCCGATCCTCATATCAACCACTGCGGCGTGCAGCCCGATCCATGCTCAGTCCACAATAAACAAATAAGTCACAAAACAATTCATTTTTTCTTAATTCCAGTTTCCGGTTCATAATTTATGAAAAATACTTTAACTTTATTAAATTTGCAAAAGCCGGTGACTTAGCATTTCAAAAATATGATTTCAATTTCCAGGACTAAGATCAGTGATTTAAGCAATTATAGCTATCACATAAATATTGTCCTCTAAGGACACTACAGGTCGGCACAAGGCCCCAAACAAGGCTTACAACCCACAAATATATCAAATACAGTGTATTTCCAACACTAACAACATATTATTCACATTCGGGATGGACCAAGTCTCAATCCCTAGTCACAATCAATCCCGCACCTGCCACGGTGTGCGAGCCACGCCCTACTAGCATCACAATGTGCTAAGCCGGAGTTTCGAACCCTCAGGCTACCATATACACAAACTACTCACTTCTAGCCGGTCGTAGACTCGTCCGCGATGCCTTTTCCTTTGAATTTAGCTCCCTCGTGCGTAGAATCTAGTCAAACTACAATAATTATATCAAATTCGGGTCAAAGAATCATAACCCATTTTAATTTACATGAAATTCGCATAAATACACTAAGTTGGTAAAACCCGACCCCGGGCCCACTGCTCGGAAAATTTCGAAAGTAGTACCAACGCGACCCTCATCTCGCCACGAGTCCGTGCATATAAAATTTATTGAAATCGGAGTTCATATGGCCTTCCAAATCCAAAAATCTTGTTTTCAATATTTAGGCCACATTTCTTCAAGATTTCAACCCAATTTCATGAATATTGATGTTAATTCTACCATAAAATGATGTTTTTGAGTCAAGAATCTTACCTCCGACGAATACCCGATGATCCCTCAGTGATTTCCTCGAGTTTTTGTCACGCCCCAAAACGAGGGACATGACCGGCGCCTGACCGGGTTACCCCAATCAAGCGGACCTGGGTGCCTTCCATTCCCACGCGTTACCCCTGTATTGATTGTTTCCCATTAACCAACTATCTTACTAATCGTGAATGATTTCATATTAAACAAATTAAACCATACGAGTGATTCATTAACAAGTTTGCAGTTTTTACAACGCCCGACATACATAATATATATACATAAGACTGGAGTCCCACAGTTTACATGTCTACGGAGCCTCTAGGATACAAAAAGGGAAATACAATACTTGCCGGTAACAAGGCTCCGGCTATACCTTACAAAACCAAAATGAAATCTAAATCGAGTGGCATGAACCACACAAGGCCCCGAGGAAGAGAGGGGCTCACCAAAACGGGCAGTGGAAGGAGAAGGATACTACTGCCGATGAGCTGAAGCGCCTGCTACTGATCCACCTACAATCATAATACGAATGTAGCGCCCCCGGCAAAAGGGACGTCAGTACACTTGAATTGTACTGGTATGTATGGACAAACTTTGTCCCAAGTAAACTCAAGCCATTAAATTACATCAACAATTTATTAAGCCAACCAACCATGTTTCCACATTTTCCTCATTTCAAATAATTCTCACACAAAGCACTTTCTACAATCAACCAATTTAACAATAACCAATCAATCACGTAAAGAACAAGTAGTCAAACAAAGGGGCAATCAGTGCCCCACAGGTTGCAAACTCTCCTGTTGTCTCCTTTCACAATTTCACATTATTGATTTATGTATCAATTTTCAATAGCGATTTCGATCGCTTTCCATCCTTATTGCCCCCTGACCACCCTTATTACCTCGGCCACCCTTATCACCCCAACCCACACCTTATTTCCCCACGTTGCGGCGCGCAACACAACCCCGCCTTACAGTTGAAAACACAACAATTTCAAACAGCAGATAAGGTACTACACACAATTTCAACAAGTTCAAATAAGCAACTTGCACATTGTTTCATGTTCTCAATTACTTC
Source organism: Nicotiana noctiflora (assembly GCA_032618575.1). Lineage (NCBI taxonomy): Eukaryota > Viridiplantae > Streptophyta > Magnoliopsida > Solanales > Solanaceae > Nicotiana > Nicotiana noctiflora. Next base: position 10,606 of record JASVEL010001618.1, read on the forward strand.
TCAAGCCAATATCACAACCAAGTTACAATGTTTCCACATTCAAGAATATTCACACATGTATATTCAACAATTTTCCATAATTCAAGTGTTTCATCTCTTTCCACAATAAACCAATTCTCAAGTGTTTCGTTTTCTTTTCCACAAGGTGCCATATAGGCTATCATAATCATTATTCACAAATTCTTTACCCAATTCAACTCTCATTTACCTTTCGGTTCATATTTCATACCACAACACTCATAGTTCAACAACAACTTTGAATATCCAACAACAACATCAATTAATCACATACAATTTCTCAAATCAACACATGCCAAACAATTTTACACATAAGTGCGATTTCACAAGAATCAAAATTAGCCATACATACCTCGATTGAGCTTTCCTTAAGTTACTACAACACTCCAAAACTCTAGCAATTCCAATCTACTATGAGACATAACAAAATTAAACACATATTAGAAAGATATTCATGAAACTAGCTCATTTGAGCATTTTATCAAATACTAATTGTGCATCTTGATTTCAAATCCCCTTTTCAAGAATTACTTCATTCCCTAACCCTATCTTTACTTATTTATGTTCATCAATCTTCCCACAACTCTATTTGCACAAGCATGCATACATAACACTACCATACCAAGAATCATACCTCAATAACACATCTCACAACCTCTACAATACTAACATAACCTAGGTTAGGAACCCATGGCTCCCAATCACCCTCCCATGAGTTCTAATGTATGTATCTTACATAAATAATCACCATAGAGTAGTTGGAGATGATAGACATACCTCTTGTTGTAAGAATTTTAAGAATCTCCACTTGAGGTGTTCTTGAAGAATTCAAGAATTAGAAGGAAAATCTAAGGATTTTGAAGATTAATCCTTGTTAGTATAAGTGTTTAAGGGGTAGAAATTACTCAAAGAACTACAAAATCTTACCTTAGATCATAGGGATGAAGTTTGGGATGAAACCCTCTTGAGAGAGCAAGTCATAACACCAAAAATGAGTTTGGAACACTCTAGGCCGGTCTTTGGGGTATTAAAACTATCCAGGTGCGCGAAGTGTTGCCCAGGTGCGCGAAGTGTGCAAGCTTCGCGCATGACTTCGCGCATTTTCCTGAGCATTCTGCCTAAGGTGCGCGAAGTGTGCGCGAAGTCCACTTCGCGCAGGACTTCGCGCATCTGACACCTGACGAGTAAAATGATCATAACTTTCTGGATACACCTCCGAATGACGAACGGTTTGTTGCGTTGGAAACTAGACTCAAAGGGCTTTAATTTGATAGGTTGATCCTCACACAACTACTTATATAACCGGAGATATGATCATTCAAAGTGAGGTCTTGTGCGCACTCTTTTACAGATTTCGTCTAATATGCAATTTTCCATCTTGGATTAGGCTTAGGCCTCTCCTTAGACCCCAAATCACTTATAATAAGACTTATAACCTTATTAAACTATCTAATTAGTATCCATAACATTATGAATCCTTATTTGCACACGAGATAAAACAATGTAGCCTACATTAGCACGACGAAATCTTAAATAACTCGAAAAAAAAAATTTCGGGGCCTTACATCCTCCCCCCCTTAAGATCATTCGTCCTCGAATGAGGATTTGAGAATGAGTTGGCTTTGAAAGACATGCTATGCAAACTATCAAAATTTTGACTAACTCTTATATTCTAGAAATATTTCGCCAGAGTTTCCTTTGTATTATGGACATATCCACCTGTCAGAGGGCCCCGAAACACATTACCAAACAACAATATACAAATGCAATATTTCTCACAACTGGTATACACTTTCTTACCTCAACGAATGCACATATTCTATCACATTGTTACAATTGCACAAAAACTAGTCACTTCAATGAATTCTTACCTTATTAAACCAATTTAACACCATGTACACTCAACAAACCATTACCAATCTACACTTATTATTAGTTGTTTATTTAACACGCGAATATTTATAAGGATTTCATTTATCAAGAAAGGTTCAAGTGACCCAAGGCAACAACACATTTAACTCATTACAAAATGAAGGAGACTTTACTAATACTAAGAGGGAAACAACTTAGACAAGATGGCAGTTACTAGGAGTAGAAGGGTCACCTAATTTCTTCTAGGCTTGATCAAACAAATGGGGGTACTTTTCCTTCATCTCTTTGTCTGCTTCCCATGTGGCCTCCTCAACTTGTTGACTTCGCCACAATACTTTAACGGAGGCAACTTCCTTATTTCTCGACTTACGGACTTGCCTATCAAGAATGGCAACTGGAGATTCTTCATATGACAAATCTTCATTAACCTCTATAGCTTCGACTGGCATGATGGTGGATGGATCTCCAATCACTTTCTTCAACATGGATACATGGAATACCGGATGCACTGATGACATCTCAGGAGGCAACTCTAGCCTATGAGCAACTTGACCAATCCTTTGAATGATCCGATATGGCCCGACATACCTAGGACTCAATTTCCCTTTCTTTCCGAATCGCATGACTCCCTTCATAGGAGATACCCTCAAGAACACCCAATCATCGACTTGAAACTCCAGATCCCTTCGACGAACGTCCGCATAGGACTTTTGACGACTCTGTGCTGTTTTCATTCTCTCCTGAATAACCTTGACCTTTTCCATAGCCTCGTATACTATATCTGGCCCTAGCAATTCCACTTCACCTACCTCAAACCACCGGATTGGCGACCTACATCTTCTCCCGTACAATGCCTCAAACGGGGCCATCTGAATGCTAGCATGATAGCTGTTATTGTAAGCAAATTCTATCATTGGCAAGTGTTCATCCCAATTACCTTTAAAATCTAAGACACAAGCCCGTAACATATCTTCGAGCGTCTGAATGGTCCGCTCGGCCTGGCCGTCGGTCTGCGGATGGAAAGCTGTGCTGAGATTCACCTGAGTTCCCAAACCTTGCTGAAACTTCTTCCAAAAGTTAGCCGTGAACTGAGCCCCGCGATCTGAGATGATAGAAAGTGGAGTGCCATGAAGCCTTACTATCTCCTTGAGGTACAATCTTGCATATTGCTCCGCAATATCAGTGGACTTGACAGGCAGGAAGTGAGCTGATTTGGTGAGTCGATCTACTATCACCCATATTGAATCGAACTTACGCTGAGTACGAGGTAACCCCACCACGAAATCCATATTGATCATCTCCCATTTCCACCTTGGTATTTCTATAAGTTGAGTTAATCCACCGGACCGTTGATGCTCGGCCTTCACTTGTTGATGGTTCGGACATTTAGCTACAGAGCTTGCTACATCCCTTTTCATACCGTTCCACCAATAAATCTCCTTAAGGTCATGATACATTTTCGTTGAACCAGGGTGCACAGAATACCTGGAAATATGAGCCTCTGCCATTACCCTTTCCCGAAGCTCGTCCACATCCGGAACACATAGCCTATCTTGACACCACAATACACCATCTTCGCTGCTGAGTACAAATGCTGAGGTCTTGTTATTCATGACTGCTTCCTTCACCCGAACCAATGCTGGATCCATGAACTGTTTTCCTTGATTTCCGCGACCAATGATGATTCTGCTCCATTATGCACCAAGATATCCCCCTCGTCTGACGCCGAGATACGAACCCCCAAGCTGGCTAATTGGTAGACCTCTCGAGCCAGGGGTCTTTGATCCACACCCAAATGAGCCAAACTACCCATGGATTTTCGACTAAGAGCGTCGGCTACCACATTTGCCTTCCCTGGATGGTACAATATGTTCATATCATAGTCCTTAAGCAATTCTAACCACCGCCGCTATCTCAGATTCAGTTCCTTCTACTTGAACAAATACTTGAGGCCCTTGTGGTCTGAAAACACATCTACATGAACTCCATAAAGATAATACCGCCATATTTCAAAGCAGACACAACTGTCGCGAGTTCCAAATCATGTGTCGGATAATTCTTCTCGTGATTCTTGAGTTATTTCAAAGTATACTCTATAACCTTTCCGTGTTGCATCAACCAACCTTGGAGGCATAACTATCACCTTAACACTTTACATCATTAGCGGAACATCTTTATTATATTCCTCTTACATAAGACCTTCCACGAATTGAGTTCTACTATAATTTCCTTGATATGGTTACGATCCCATGTGAACAATTTCTACTAACTCTTCACAATTCTTAACAAAAGGCATTACTGAATGAGTTTTCTCGTATGACCTCCTATCTCAAATGAATAGCACTGGCTAACTCGCACACGTACCCCGAATAACACTATCTTGCACGACATTGCATCAAATGTAAGGTAACATTGTGCTCTAACATTTCTTAACCAACCTCTTCTCCCCATATGTACATTATAGAATTTAAGAAACTGCACCTCTTCCCCCGTGAATGAAAATTCCTACCATCCCTCCTTACAGTTAAACACCTCTTAAAACATATATCAACAACCTTTATATGCATATGATTTAGGAAGGGTCACTAGCCCGAGAAGGGTATTCTCTGAAACTTTAAATCCTCCTCAATCCTTCAACAACAACTTTTGGTTTTACTCTTAAGTGTAAGGCATAGTCCACCTGATTCTATCTCCGATGAATAACTCGCCTTATTCCCCATGTTATAGTTACCAATAAAGTTCCCTGATATTGCGGCTTAAGATTTATCATGCTAAACATGTCTAGTCCGTCACGAGTGTTCATCCTCTTTCAATCTATTCCGAACCTTTCATTCCCATCCTATTTTGCGGATAGTGCATAGTTAATAGCTTTATTGTCCCACACATTTGTCTGCCTCCCGTGAACTTGAAAAATCATTATGTCTTGTTTAATCATTTTACAGTACCACAACTTCACCAACGATAATCTCGCTTCCCATTATGTGTAGACACGAACTATCTCTAAACCCTTTAGGTGATATTCAATGTCACCCAAGTCGGTTGCATTGCGGTTAATCCCTTATAATTTTTATTAACACTTGTGCCCTAAGTGAGTCCACCATTCTGATGCAAAAATTGTTTTAGATAACCATGACCATCTCAATTTAAAGGTTTTTTTTTTCCCCCATTTCTTCTCACCTAATTCATCCTAGTTAGCGAATAGCCACGCACTCTTCCATATATTACGTGGTCCATTAACTTAGGTATTTCATCCGGCTCACCTCTTAACTCTTATTGGGATATATGTAGCAAAGAGTGTTCGTCTGAACATCACTCAACACTTATCTATTTGTAAGACTCTTTAGAGGCTCTCTATCAAGCCCCAATTACCATCTTGGGTTGTTGTGGCAACACATTTATTTCTCCCACTCGTTCTGGCTTTCTTAGTATCCCGAAACTTTGTTTAAATCACAAATCTATTATTAGCCCATTCCAAGTACTCACAATCTTTCACATTTGACATATGGTACTTCCTTGGGTTCCATTTCTCCTGACCTTATGACAAGTAAAAGTCTCTTTACAAACATACTCTTATTTTCTAGAATCGTTGACCCTATCATTCACATTGCAATGCGTGAAGAATTTACATTCCTTAATCTCTTGGGATGCTAGTTGTCTATCATTAGCATATTCTTTCAGAGAGTCATGTTACCCATTATCTCTTTTCTAGACCACACCTGTCTTCACCAAAATATTCAAATATCATAGCTACATGGTCTCACTCTTGTTTCATTGTATTTAAGTAGCCTCACGATGGCCCTCCCTCTCCCACATGGGGCGAATGTCCTGGATCTTCACACAAGTCTTGAGTGTAGAAACTTTAGCAACATATGCCTCATATATCTATCCCTCTTATATATACTCGACTATTAGGAAAATTTAAGTCACCATAGTATTGATATCATAAGTTCCCTATTCCTATTCAGCCATGTAGGTATGGGATTCCAAGTCCCCACGCATATCCTTTATGAGTGTAACGCAACCTCGTGCATTTATGGGTCCTTATAACGTTCGTAAGACAAGGGTTTTCTCACCTAGGGTCCAATTGAGTCTCATTTCATAACTTTTTAACTCATGTGAGAGACTTACACTCTGACCATTAATCTCTTAGTCTTTCTCCCATATATCACGTGCTTATATAACCAATATTATTTCACACCTTGCGATTAATTATATACTTCTCGCACTAACCACGTGTGCTACTCAAACTTACATATCAATTATCAAATCAATGCCTCTTCGTGCGGGTAATCACTTTTAATCCTTTCCTCAAATAAAGCATACTTGTAGTACTATGTACTTATACTATATATATATTCATACTCGTTTATTCAACAAGATACATGTGCAATCTCCATAATACCCATGTCTTTTCCCATTGGTCATGACATATGACAACACTACATGAAACAGACGAAAGAGCATTTAAACTTACCTTGAATCTCAACGCACGTGTTATAAAACAATATTATAGTCAAGCTTTATCGCACGATTTGGAATGTTGAAGAAGGGTAATATTCCTAAATGTCCGTGTAGCCCCCTACTTATATGATGTGGTCGACAACACACCTATAAGAAGAGCACTACTAGACACGCTCCGAGATATCTTAGGACACTTTACAAACCTTAGGCTCTGATACCAAGTTTGTCACGCCCCAAAACGAGGGACATGACCGGCGCCTGACCGGGTTGCCCCAATCAAGCGGACCCGGGTGCCTTCCATTCCCATGCATTACCCCTGTATTGATTGTTTCCCATTAACCAACTATCTTACTAATCGTGAATGATTTCATATTAAACAAATTAAACCATACGAGTGATTCATTAACAAGTTTGCAGTTTTTACAACGCCCGACATACATAATATATATACATAAGACTGGAGTCCCACAGTTTACATGTCTACAGAGCCTCTAGGATACAAAAAGAGAAATACAATACTTGCCGGTAACAAGGCTCCGGCTATACCTTACAAAACCAAAATGAAATCTAAATCGAGTGGCATGAACCACACAAGGCCCCAAGGAAGAAAGGGGCTCACCAAAACGGGCAGTGGAAGGAGAAGGATACTACTGCCGATGAGCTGAAGTGCCTGCTACTGATCCACCTACAATCATGACACGAATGTAGCGCCCCCGGCAAAAGGGACGTCAGTACACTTGAATTGTACTGGTATGTATGGACAAACTTTGTCCCAAGTAAACTCAAGCCATTAAATTACATCAACAATTTATTAAGCCAACCAACCATGTTTCCACATTTTCCTCATTTCAAATAATTCTCACACAAAGCACTTTCTACAATCAACCAATTTAACAATAACCAATCAATCACGTAAAGAACAAGTAGTCAAACAAAGGGGCAATCAGTGCCCCACAGGTTGCAAACTCTCCTGCTGTCTCCTTTCACAATTTCACATTATTGATTTATGTATCAATTTTCAATAGCGATTTCGATCGCTTTCCATCCTTATTGCCCCTGACCACCCTTATTACCTCGGCCACCCTTATCACCCCAACCCGCACCTTATTTCACCACGTTGCGGCGCGCAACACGACCCCGCCTTACAGTTGAAAACACAACAATTTCAAACAGGCAGATAAGGTACTACACACAATTTCAACAAGTTCAAATAAGCAACTTGCACATTGTTTCATGTTCTCAATTACTTCTCAAGCCAATATCACAACCAAGTTACAATGTTTCCACATTCAAGAATATTCACACATGTATATTCAACAATTTTCCATAATTCAAGTGTTTCATCTCTTTCCACAATAAACCAATTCTCAAGTGTTTCGTTTTCTTTTCCACAAGGTGCCATATAGGCTATCATAATCATTATTCACAAATTCTTTACCCAATTCAACTCTCATTTACCTTTCGGTTCATATTTCATACCACAACACTCATAGTTCAACAACAACTTTGAATATCCAACAACAACATCAATTAATCACATACAATTTCTCAAATCAACACATGCCAAACAATTTTACACATAAGGGCGATTTCACAAGAATCAAAATTAGCCATACATACCTCGATTGAGCTTTCCTTAAGTTACTACAACACTCCAAAACTCTAGCAATTCCAATCTACTATGAGACATAACAAAATTAAACACATATTAGAAAGATATTCATGAAACTAGCTCATTTGAGCATTTTATCAAATACTAATTGTGCATCTTGATTTCAAATCCCCTTTTCAAGAATTACTTCATTCCCTAACCCTATCTTTACTTATTTATGTTCATCAATCTTCCCACAACTCTATTTGCACAAGCATGCATACATAACACTACCATACCAAGAATCATACCTCAATAACACATCTCACAACCTCTACAATACTAACATAACCTAGGTTAGGAACCCATGGCTCCCAATCACCCTCCCATGAGTTCTAATGTATGTATCTTACATAAATAATCACCATAGAGTAGTTGGAGATGATAGACATACCTCTTGTTGTAAGAATTTTAAGAATCTCCACTTGAGGTGTTCTTGAAGAATTCAAGAATTAGAAGGAAAATCTAAGGATTTTGAAGATTAATCCTTGTTAGTATAAGTGTTTAAGGGGTAGAAATTACTCAAAGAACTACAAAATCTTACCTTAGATCATAGGGATGAAGTTTGGGATGAAACCCTCTTGAGAGAGCAAGTCATAACACCAAAAATGAGTTTGGAACACTCTAGGCCGGTCTTTGGGGTATTAAAACTATCCAGGTGCGCGAAGTGTTGCCCAGGTGCGCGAAGTGTGCAAGCTTCGCGCATGACTTCGCGCATTTTCCTGAGCATTCTGCCTAAGGTGCGCGAAGTGTGCGCGAAGTCCACTTCGCGCAGGACTTCGCGCATCTGACACCTGACGAGTAAAATGATCATAACTTTCTGGATACACCTCCGAATGACGAACGGTTTGTTGCGTTGGAAACTAGACTCAAAGGGCTTTAATTTGATAGGTTGATCCTCACACAACTACTTATATAACCGGAGATATGATCATTCAAAGTGAGGTCTTGTGCGCACTCTTTTACAGATTTCGTCTAATATGCAATTTTCCATCTTGGATTAGGCTTAGGCCTCTCCTTAGACCCCAAATCACTTATAATAAGACTTATAACCTTATTAAACTATCTAATTAGTATCCATAACATTATGAATCCTTATTTGCACACGAGATAAAACAATGTAGCCTACATTAGCACGACGAAATCTTAAATAACTCGAAAAAAAAAATTTCGGGGCCTTACAGTTTTCTTCTCTCTAGGGCTCAAAATTGAGTTTTGGGTTAATGAACCCGTAACCCTTCTATTCTGTGATTTAATTCTCTGCCAGACCCATTTACCTTACGCGATCGCGACTCGCCTCACGCGATCGCGATGTTAAAAACTCCAAACTCACGCGATCGCGACTCGCCTCACGCGATCGCGATGTTCAAACATCCGGCTTCACGCGGTCGCGTCTCTCTTCGTGCGATCGCGTATGTTCAAACATCCGGCTTCACGCGATCGCGTCTCTCTTCCTGCGATCGCGTAGCACAAATTTCCCTGGACCCCATTTCTCTTCTACGCGATCGCGTAGATGCTCATGCGATCGTGATGGCCACCCGGTTAACTCTACGCGATCGCGACTGGTGCTCCTGCGATCGTGATGGCCTAGCCCCCAACCCTACGCGATCGCGTCCCCCTCCCCGCGATCGCGGAGAGCAAAATCCTGCTGCATTTATGACAGAAACCAGCCTTCTCATTTTTTCCAAAAATGGTCCGTTTGGACCCTCGGATTCATCCCAAGACCCCCGGGACCCCAACAAAAACCACCCACATACTCCAAAACACGATATGAACTTGTTCCAATCATAAAAACACCATACTAAACATCAAAATCACCATTTCTACACGAATTCAAGCCTAAGTTTCTTCAAAACTTTCAAAACTAACATTCAATCCAAAACCCGATCAAACGATGTCCGAATGACCTGAAAATTTGCGGACACATCCAAAATCACATAACGAAGCTACAGAAATTGTCAGAATTCCATTCCGACTCCCGGATCAAAATATCACCTACCATCCGGTTTTCGCCAAAAATCAACCTTCGCCAATTCAAGCCTAAAACTACACCGGACCTCCGAATTCAATTTCGATTGCTCTCCTAAGTCATAAATGATCCCCCGGAACTAGTCGAATCATCAGAATCTGGTTCCGAGCACTCTAACTCAATAGTCAACTCTTGGTTGACTTCTCATATTCAAGCTTTCTTCAAACATGCTATTTGTTTCATTTTCAATCCAAATCACTCCTAACTCACCCGATATACTCTAATACTGTTATAAAAGCATAAGATATGTAATTGCAAGGTAACGAGGGTGGTAATTCCCGTAACGACGGGCCGGGTCGTTACAACAACTTTTCATCATTTTTCTAGAGGCCAGAATGGATCTTTCTTTATATCAAGTGATCTCACAAACATTCGGGTACTCAATAGATATGCGTTATCCATATAGAATCGCTTTAAATCTTTTCGATGTATGTTGATTGATGGATAAATATTCCATCTTTCATATTCTCAATTTGTATACCTAGACAAAATTTTATCTTTTAAAGATCTTTCATTTCAAATTCTTTCTTCAAACAGTCTACTGATTTTGGAAGTTCCCCGGGAGTTCCAATGATATTTAAATCATCAACATACTTTAATAAATTGATATCCAGGCATTTTTATAGAGACATATGGACAAATTAGATCATTCTTGTACCCTTCTTTGAACATGTATTCACTCATGCGATTGTACCACATACGACCTGATTGTTTCAGTCCGTATAAAGAATTTTGAAGCTGAAGTAAACAAGTTTCTTGAAAACTTTTGTATGCTTCTGGCTCTTTATGTCCGTCGGGTACTTTCATAAAAATTTCGTCGTCGAATGATCCATACAAATAGGCTGTAATAATATCCATTTGACTCATATTATGTTTTTCTTGCACTACCATATTTATGAGATACCTGAAGGAGAGAGCATCCACTACTGGAGAATATGTCTCCATATAATCAATGTCGGGCCTTTGTGAAAACTCTTGTGTTACAAGTCGTGTTTTATATCTAACGACTTTATTTTTATTATTTCGTTTTCGCACAAAAACCTATTTATACCCTACCGGCTTTATGCCTTCAGGTGTTCGAACTATGGGTCCGTAAATTTCACATTTTCCAAGTGAAGTTAACTATGCGTGGATAGCGTCTTTCAATTTTAGCCAATCGTTTCTCTGTCTACATTCATCGACAAAATTTGGTTCAAGATCCTCATCTTGTTGCATTATTTCAACATACATTATAAGAAAAAATGTTATCGATAATACTATTGTTTCGGTTCCATCTTTTTCCCGTTGAAGCATAACTTATTGATATCTCTTCATTCTTACTATTTTCAAGTACCTGGACCTCCCCTAAGGTCTTATCATTTGTTATGTCTTGGGGCTCTTCTTGAGCCGCTACCTCCGTTTTATGATCACTTTGATCATTTACTCATTTTCTTCTTCGAGGATTTTTAGCTATAGAATCGATTGGTCTACCACGTTTCAAGTGTGACTTATACTCATTTGTTTTAATTGATTGTCCTTTCAGGATATCAACTCAAATTGGAGCAGTAGCAGTTGGAATATGTGACTTAGTCACCCTTGGTAGGTCAGTGAATGCATCTGCAATTGGTTTGCAATATTTTGTAAATGAATAATCTTTTGAACCTCTTGTTCACATTGATTTGTTCATGGATCTAAATTAGACAGTGATAATGCATTCCAATCTATCTCCTTTTTTAGTTGCTTATTTCTCCCCTTAATGTTAAGTATACTGATTCATCAAAATGACAATCAAAAAATCTTGACGTAAATAAATCTCGAGTCATTGGTTCTAGATATTTTATAATAAAAGAAGATTCATATCCAACATATATTCCAACCTTCTTTGGGGACCCATTTTTTTGCATTGTGGTAGAGCAATTAGAACATATATGCACAACCAAAGATTCTAATATGGGAAATATTTGGCTCCTGACCAAAATCTAATTGTAATGGGGAGACTTTATGATAACTTGTGGCCTTATTTGCACAAGTGTTACTGCATGTAAAATAGCATAACCCCATACTGAAATGGAAAGTTTTGTTTTCATGAGCATTGGTCTGACAATTAATTGGAGGCGTTTGATCAATGATTCCACTATACCATTTTGTGTATGGACACGAGCAACTGGATGCTCAATTGTTATATGTGACGACCCGACCCATCGTCTCATGGGTTACTACTCTATTACCCCCATTTTACGTTTCTTCATGTTTCATTATCAGTGTTTGGTGTGCTAGAGTTGATCTGGATTGATTTTGGTAGAAAATGAGACACTTAGCCTCTTTAAGGAATGTTTAAGTTGGAAAAGTCAACCAGACGTTAACTTGTGAGTTAGAAGGTTCGGATGTGAGTTCCGGTGATTTGGTTAGCTTCGGGAAGTGTTGTGACTTAGGATTGTAATCGGAAGTGATTTTGGAGGTTCGGTGTAGAATTAGGCTTGAATTGGCGAGGTAGTATTGTGATGAATTTCGATTGATAGGTGAGATTTTGATCCGAGGCTCGAAATGGAATTTCGAGAGTTGCTATGGATTTGATAAGTGATTTGTGATGTGTGTGCAAAATTTTAGGTCATTCGGACGTGGTTTGGTCGGGTTTTTGATCGAAAGTGCATTTCGAAAGTTTTTTAAGAAACTTAGGCTTGAATCTGATGTGATTTAATGGTTTTAGTGTTGTTTGATGTGTTTTAATGATTGGAACAAGTTTGTATGATGTTTTAGGAAGTGTTTGTGCTTTTGGTTGAGGTCCTGGGGGCCTCAGGGTGATTTCGGATGGCTAAATGGGAAGTTTTGGACTTTGAGTTATTGCAAAAATTACAGCAGTTGTGCAGGGGTATTTTGTCTTCGCGATCGCGAGCTTGGGGCCGCGATCGTATAGAAGAATTTTGGCAGGCCTACTTTTTGTTCTTCGTGTTAGCAATAGTGGATCCGCGAACACGGAAGGTGAATTTCTAATTCTTCGCATTTGCAGGGTGTTATTCGTGTTCGCACAGGCCTGGGATTTTGAGCATTGCGATCGCAGGGTGTTATTCGCATTCACATAGGGTTAATCTGGAGCCTTGGATTTTAGAGATTCACGATCGCGGGGGGCTTGGTCGCGATCGCGATGAAGGATTTCTGGAGCTGGGCAGAAGGGTTTTAAATATTTTATTTCGCGAGTTTAAGTCATTTTTCCACCATTGTTGAACATTTTAAGAGCTTTTTGGGAGAAATTGAAGAGGATTTCGAAGAGGATTGATTAGAGGTAAGTTCCTTGGCCTAAATACTCAAGATTATGTTAAATTTACATGGAACAACAATAACTACCCAGTATAGTCCCACATGGTGGGATCTGGGGAGGGTAAATTTAACATGGAAATTGGTTGAAATTTATTAAAATGGGGCAAAGCTAGGGCTTGAGTTTTTGATATTTCAAATTGGGATTTGATAGGTCATTTGCGCTCGGAGAATGGGAGTTCTTGGTATGTATGTACTTGTGGCGAAACGAGGAATCCGGTAATATGAGTTTTGTGATTTTTTTAGAAGTGGGCTCGGGGCTCGAGTTTTGCTAGTTTCAAGATTTTTGCTAATTTCGATTGTTTCCAATTGGGTATTGGTCCCTTGGCATATTATGATGTATTCACTCTGATTTTGGTTAGATTCGACGTGCGTGGAGGCCAATTTGAGGGGCGAAGGCATCGCGAGCTAAATATTTTACCGGTTTGAGGTGAGTAATGATTGTAAATGATATCCTGAGGATTTGGAACCCTGAATTTGCACCCATAGTGCTATATTGAGGTAACTTACACGCCGGATAGAGAGCGTGAGGTAGAGCATTGTTGGGGATTATGACTTGGTTCGCCCTGGTTGTTGATTTTACCGCGTATTTCACTATGACTTGTTGTTTTCACTATGACTTGGGCTTATTGCCATACTTGAGGCTTATTGCCTACTATTTGAACTCCTCGTGAGCTATCATACACTATTTTCCTCACTATTTGAAATAATATTTGAATGCAGTCCATTTGAATCACATTGTTTCATGAACGCAGTTTTATTTTTACTTAACATTGAGTTTTAACTGATACTTGAACTATTGTTTGAGCTGAGCATTATTATTTACTGATGCTCGAAGGGCTTATGACTATTTTTGGACTGATTAAGGCCGAGGGCCATGTGTAACGATATGTTGAATGATATGAGGAGTCTTTCAGGACTCAAATGATATGTGAGGAGGCTTTCAGGCCTCGAGTGATATGTGAGGAGTCTTTCAGGCCTCAAGTGATATGTGAGGAAGCTTAAAAGCCTCGAGTGATATGTGAGGTGGCTTTTAGGCCTCGAGTGATATGCGATGAGGCTTTCAGGTCTCGAGTGATATGTGAGGAGGCTTTCATGCCTCGAGTGATATCTGAGGAGGCTTTCAGGCCTCGATTGATATATAAGGAGACTTTCAGGCCTCAAGTAATATGTGAGGAGGCTTTCAGGCCTCGAGTGATATGTGATAAAGCTTTCAGGCCTCGAGTGATATGCGAGGAGGCTTTCAGGTGTCGAGTGATTTGATAAACCTCCTGTAATATCATGTCAACCCTAGGAACCCCCTGAAGGCCTTAACTGAATTAGGAATAGGCCATTTAGATATGGCCTTAATCTTAGATGGGTAAGTAGGCACTCCTTCGCCAGTGATAATATGACCCAAGTAATCCACTTTAGGTCGCCCAAAAGAATATTTGGATAGATTAGCAAAGAGCTGTTTAGTTCTTAATGTCTCCAACACCTTTGTGATATGAACAACATAAGATGGCATAGAAGGACTGTAGACTAACATGTCATCAAAAAATACTAAGACAAACTTTCTCAAATATGCCTGAAATACATGATTAAATAAAGATTGTAAGGTGGCCGGCGCATTGGTCAAGCCAAAAGGCATGACCCTAAACTCATAATGGTACAAGCCCCGCCTTCTCCGCGAAAAATCTTACCATCAACATAGTTCGCCAAAACGACGGATGGACCTGCGCCAAGGTAATTGATACTCTAAGCAGAAGTCGAACACAGCCCTGTCAAGGGGGCCGGTATGAAAGAATACGTGTACATGTTCAAGAATCCATCGGCACGATCCGTGATGCCCTCACTAGAGAAAATGCCTGTAACACCACTTTCTCGCTCATCCGCAGTCTTTTCTCACTAACTCAAGATGCTCTTATGTTATCAAAGAAGTGGCCTTCGATGTTGTAAGGCCCCGTAAAATTTTTGTGCTTGAAACCTAGTAGTCGTGGTGTCATGGTCCGAATAAGGTGTTAGGAATGCGTAGAATTCTTCGCGGTAAGCTTGCGAGCAGTGGTTCGAACCCTTGTTGTGATTTAAGTTTCAAAAACTAAAAGAATAAGTTATTCCAGAAAATGTCAATTCTGCGATTAGGAATGCGATCGCAGATATGCTATGCGGACCGCATTCCTACCGTAGAGTTTAACAGAATGTTTTCCAAAAATTCTGTTGAAAATGCGGTCAAATATACGATCGCAGAATGGAGATGCGGACCTTAGATCTATCGCATAATTTCTCGAGAATTTTTGAGATATGCGGTGCATTCTGTGACCGCCAAACATGAATGCGGACCGCATTCTGGTCGCATATCGTAATAGAACATGCTCATTTTTAGGTGCAATTCTGCGCTCCATTATGCGGACCGCATGTTGATTCTGCGATCGCAGAATTTACTCGGCCCAGATTTTTACAAAATTTTGACCCGACCCCTTCTTTAATAAAATACCCCCAACCTTCATTTTTCTCCTTTTTTCTTAACAAAACTAGAGAGAGGAAAGAGGGGTTCTAGAGAGAGAAATCTAATTATCTTCAAATATTGTTTCAATCGTTTGGTCTGGAAGATCCTAGGGCAAGAGTCATCTTCCCCAAATCTCTAAGAGGTAAAAACCCTAGTCTTTTTCCTCTAATTTTTCACTTTTCAAAGGTAAAGAAAGAATTGCATACAATAGCTTTTGGAAATAGAATGTGATACTCATGCATGTTATTTCAACTTGAATTTTAGTAAAAAGAAGTGGGTAGTAGTAAGGGTTTGCGAAAATGGAAGTTGGCGACTTAGGATAACTTGGGTGAGCTTAAGTAAGAGATTGAAGGAAGTAAAATTTGACTTTAGGTATGTATGGCTAACTTTGATTCTTGTAAAATCGCCCTTATGTGTGCAATTTGTTTGGTATGTGTTAACTTGAGAGATTGTGTGTAATTCTTTGATGTTGTTATTGGGTATTCAATTGATGTTGAACTATGCGTGGTGTGGTATGGAATATGAACCGAAAGATAAAAGGGAATTGAAATTGGTAAAGAATTGAGAACAATTGTTGTGCTGGCATACATGGGTTCTTGTGAAAAGAAATGAAACACTTGAATTGTGATAAATTGTTGAACATAATGGTATAGGTACTCTCGAATATGGAAACATTGTAACTTGGTTGTGATATTGTTTTAAAAAGTATTTGAAAGCATGAACTAATTTGTAAATTGCTTAATTGCACTTGTTGTGATCTTGTGTAGTGCCTGGTTTGTTGTTTGTGATTGATGTGGTTGAAACTGTATGGTGGGATCGGGTTGCGCGCCGCAACACGAAGTAATAAGGTGTGTGTTGGGGTGATAATGGTGGCCGAGGTAATAAGGGCAGAAAGCGATCGAAATCTCTATTGAAATTGATATGAAATCATTAATGTAAAATTGTGAAAGGGGACAGCAGGAGAGTTTGCAACCTGTGGGGCACTGATTGCCCCTTTGTTTGACTTGATTGTGTTTTCCATGATTGTTTGGTTGTTGCCTTATTTTTTGATTCTTAATTGTGCATTGGGATGAGAACTACTTGAAATGAAGTAAATGTGGAAACATGGTTGGCTGTCTTTATTAATTCTTGGTGTAATTCACTGGTTGTCTTATCATCGTGATTTACTTGTTTAATGGCTTGAGTTTACTTGGGACAAAGCTTGTCCATACATACCAGTACAATTCCAGTGTACTGATGTCCCTTTTGCTGGGGACGCTACATTTGTGTTATGATTGTAGGTGGATCATTAGCAGGTACTTCAGCTCATCGGCAGTAGTATCTTTCATCTTCCACTGCTCATTTTGGTGAGCCCTTTTCCTTTCGGGGCCCTGCGTGGCTCATGCCACTTCTATTTAGACTTTATTTTGATTTTGTAAGGTATAGCCGGAGCCTTATTACTGGTAAATATTGTATCATTCCCTGTATCCTAGAGGCTCTGTAGACAGTAAACTGTGGGACTATGGCCTATGTATGTATATGTATATGCCGGGCATTGTAAATTGTAACTTGTTAGTAACGTTAATAGTGTGGTTATGTTTGAAAAATGTGGATTCAGTTATAATTGGTAAGATCTTTAGCTTATAAGTAATAAACAACACAGGGGTAACGCGCGGGTTAGGAAAGGCACCCAGGTCCGCTTGACTGGGGCTACCCGGTCGGGCACCGGTCATGTCCCTCAAATTGGGGCGTGACAGATGTGTACTCTCATTGGTCCTAGATGCCGGAGGTGGAGATCTCTCCTCTATGTCGGACAGGCCTTAGCACAACAACCGTGGGTATGACAAAATTGGAAAACTAAAGTAGGAATTCGTTAGTACTGAAGTAGCAAAAGGCTAGCACAGAAAATGAAGGGTAACTACTTAAAATGGCGGGATATCCAAAAAGAGCAGAGACAATCCTATATTTATACATAGAGGAAACATTGATGATTTGCCCGCCTCAAAGCTAGTTAGAAACACTGATCGATGCCATCATCTCCAGTCTCGAGGTGGTACCCAACCTTGAGGATCTCCATCAAAAATGAAGTTGGGCTCCAGGAAGCCAATAACGCCTTCTCTAGTCCCAAGGTGGTACCCGACCTCGAAAACCTCCATCAGAACGAGGTTGGGATCTAGGAAGCCAATAACACCTTCTCTAGTCCCGAGGTGGTACCTGACCTTGAGGACCTCCACTAAAACAAAGTTAGGCTCTAGAAAGACAATAACGCTTTCTGCAGTCCCGAGGTGGTACCCGACCACGAGGACCTCTATCAGAGCAAGGTTAGGCTCCAGGAAGCCAATAATGCCTTCTCTAGTTCTGGGATGGTACCCAATCTCAAGGACCTCCATTAGACCAAGGTTAGGCTCTAAGAAGCCAATAATGCCTTCGCCAGTCTCCAGGCAGTACCCAACCTCTAGGATCTCCATCCAAAAGAAGTCAGGCCCAAAAGAGCCATTGGCATCATCACGGATCCTGAGATGGTACCCAATCTCGAGGACCTTCTTTAAAAAATAAGTTAGTCTCTAAGAAGCCTTAAACAGCATTGCAGATATCATACTAAACCGGGCAGTCTCTCATTCGAGATCTATTTACAACGCCTTAAGATTGCACACATTAAGTTCAAGACAAGTCTCCAAATGCCTCGATTCAACCCTCACTCAGGGATTGTTCTTGAAGGTCTAAAGGCTAAGTCTCAGTTTAGGGGTTCGAAGCCCTACTTCTTTTCGAGTCAAAGTAAGGATACCGACGTCCCGAGTTTATCAAATCAATCTAGGTTTGGCTGGAGGAACGACAAAATATCTCACGGGAAGACATTTTTATCAACCGAAGACCAAAAGGAATACTCACACCCGGTTTTGTTATTAGCAACAATGGACAAAGTTGTGCATGCAGAAGCTCCACAAACGTAAAAGAGTATAGCAAGCATCAAAGACAAAATTAATGAAATATCTTTGCATTCACGAACATTCAATTACAAACGCCACGAGGGGTTATTACATATGATTACAAAATCCCACGAGAGGTCCTTACACGAAAACAAAGAAGGAGGAAGGTGTACATATAGTAAAAGCCTAAGAGCCTAACCTATTCTCAAAGGTGCATCCTCGGCAACAACATTTTCGGGCATCATCTCCTCAGGCACGCGTCCTCAAATATGATATCTTCCAAGCACAATCCCCTCGGAGTCTTATCTCAATAACCCAGAATGACATCTTCAAAAGGGGAGACGACGAAGGGGAAAGCGATGGGGAAGAGCAAAGTGACACGGAAGAGGTAGGAAGGAACAAAAAAGTGGCTGGGTGAAAAATCTGGCTAGTATGGATTTTGATAGGTATTGTAAAGCCACTTTTTCACACTTTGCCCTAGTACGGGAATCAATAGTTTGTAGATGGTACCACCCCACTCAATGGAAAGCAAAGAGAGTGAGGCGCCGCACCGAGTAATTAGGTGAGGTGAGCAGCGGTGTATAGTGTGAGCCCCCTCTTGAGCAACGGTGTATAATCAAATTATTTCCTCGGGTCGGAGGAAATTGGCCCCCTACTTCGTCGTCCCGAGCCAACAACGACCACAACAACAACAACAATAATAAAAAATAGCATAATCTCACTCGACCAGAGAAGGTCCAAGAGATAGGCCGTAGCATGCCAGATAGAAGTACCGCCATATAACCTTGAGGCCATGGGCCTCAAACATGGTGAACGACAAAGAATAAAGATAACAAGAAAAGAGGAATGGATAGGTATGATAAGATACTTGGATAAAAGGTTGATCCAGGAGGCCCCCATTTATAGAAAGGGGTCAACGTAATTGACGACGCTATTATCGCCCTTGAAAAACGTAATGAAAAGCGCATTTAATACGTCCATGGGAGCTGAATCGATAACGACATTATGGATTTGGAAAATGAGAAACCGCAATACGTTGAATGATCATGAGAAGCAAAATTATAGAACATTTTGGTAATCATGGAGGCTTGCATCATCAATATTACATCATCACATGAAGCCTGAAGAGTCAGATGTCAAAATCATTTCTTGTCGCTCCTTTCTAAGAAATGCGGGGACTATCTGTATATGCCAAAATTGGAGGAACCAATTTCTCTTTGATAAGGAATCTCAAAAGATCACCTCGAAGGCTCGAGACCACCCTCAAGGTCCATCGACACCCGAACTGGGGATAACGTTGGCCACGACCCCAAGAGATATGGGGGGTTCCCGAAAAGACCGACTAGAGCTGGCAAAATCCATCAGGCTAGTCTGAAGCTAGTCTGGGCCTGCATTATGAAGTTAGCCAGCTGTCCCATCCAGATTTCTTTAGCTTTAATGTGTTTTGTACTATGTTGGGATTTTCCCTCCTATATAAAGGGGACCCTTGACACTTTGTAACAACATATTGCTCCAGCTGCTCTATAAGAAATATAGAGGAACATTCTCTTTGCTCTCTTATGCACTCTCTTAACATTATTTCCTTTATTTATTGTCTTCATATTTGTTCATCATTTATTGCATATAATTGGCCATAAAGAGCCTACATTGCTTTTATTATAATTGTTAGTCACACAACAACTATCTTCGATAGCTCGTAATCGAGCTCCGGGATTGACCTCGAGGCCCAGAATCAACAAGCTTGAGGCCGCGAATATCTGACCTATCAGTTCAATTATAGCTCTCTCCTTAACTTTATTTCGTCTCTAAATCTCATACACTTAGCACCAACTGCTCAACAAACTATCATAAAATAGATCACATTTTTTAGAGTCACGTCAATAAATTTAATTGTTATTACCATATTACGGTAAACAAATAAAATGACTCGTTTGTAGGTAGTGTCTCCACCTTGCAACAACAGATAATACAACCATGTACTCCTTCTCATAGGTAAATAAACCCATGTGCCTAGGGGCTAAAGCTTTACTAAAGAAGGCAATAGGTCTGCTTCCTGCATTAACACGACACCCATTCCCTTATCACATGCATCAGTTTTAATGATGAATGGTTTAGTGAAGTCTGCTAATGTTAGTACATGGGCTATTTGTCATAGCTTCCTCAAGCTGAAAAATGCTTGTTCACCCTCTAGATTCCACTAGAAGTCATTTTTCCTCAACAAAGTCAGTGGTTTGCTAATGATTCTATATGACTTGATAAACCTCCTATAATATCCTGTCAACCCTAGGAACCCCCTCAAGAACTTAACTGAATTAGGAATAGACCATTTAGACATGGCCTCAATCTTAGAGGGGTCGGTAGACACTCCTTCACCAGTGATAATGTGACCCAAGTAATCCACCTTAGGTTGCCCAAAAAAATATTTGGACAGCTTGGCAAATAACTGTTTAGTTCTTAATGTCTCCAACACCTTTGTGAAATGAATGACATGAGATGACATGGAAGTCTTGTAGACTAACATATCATCAAAAAATACTAAGACAAACTTTTTCAAATAGGGCTGAAATACATGATTCATTAAAGATTGGAAGGTGGCAGGTGCATTGGTCAAGCCAAAAGGCATGACCCTGAAGTCATAATGACCTAAGTGACTTCTAAGCGCAGTTTTGTATATATCACCCTCCCTCATTCTGATTTGGTAATAACTTGCCCTTAAGCCAATCTTAGAATACACACTTGATCCACATAGCTCATCTATTAGGTCTTCCACTAAAGGAATTGGAAATTTATCCTTAATGGTCATGTTATTCAATTCTCTATAATCAATACAAAACCTCCAACTATCATATTTCTTCTTAACTAATAGCACAGGAGAAGAAAAAGGTGAATGATTGGGTTGTATTAGACCAATATGCAGCATTTCATTGACTTGTTTCTCTATTTCATTTTTCTAAAAAAATTATACTTATGTCACGACCCCAAAACCTGGTCGTGATGGCGCCCAACACATTGCTAGGCCAGCCCGACCAAATACACTCTCAACCCGAGCTTAGAGCTCAAAATCATTTATTTTAAGTCATCAACAGTGAAGGAAAACAAGATTAAACTGATAGTATTAAGAATATCCAGAAATCTCCCAAAAATACAACGTAACTTCCCAAAGATCTGGGGTCACGAGCCAAGAGCCTCTATCAGAATATCAGCCAATACTGTAAATACTCTACAATTTTAAGAGTACGCAGAATAAAACAAGTAATAACAGAGTAACAAGGGGAAATGTCGGGTCTTGCGGACGCTAGGCAACTACCTCAACGATCCTAACTGGGTCTAGACCAGCACCAAGCTCAGCTAAGCCTCCAAGTACCTGAATCTGCACGCATGGTGCAGGTAGTCGAGTGAGTACTTCCAACTCAGCGGTAATAAAACTAAATAATGCTGAGGAAAAGAAAACCACACAAAGCACTATCTCATGCTATAAAATACCGAACCATCTTTTAAACTACAATACACTTTTATTTTATTCCTTTTTAACATATGTGAATAGATTATTTAGAAATCTCTTTTTAACATCTCTTCCTTTCATTATAATAGATCAATACTGGTACAACCTCAAACAGTGCAAGTCTGCACTCAAATCAGCTCCTTAGGCTCAGCACTCCTTGACAATGTCCACCAGCGTATCTGGTCAATAAGGCATATAACACGTGTATGCCAGTAGTGTATGGGTGCTAAATGTCATGCCACGTAGTGCAAATAAGCCAATGTATGTATGCAATGCAATGCATATAATGATGTGGCGTACAACCCGATCCATGCAAAGGCGCCCGCGCTCACTGTGGGGGTTCAGACTCCGGAGGGGCTCCTACAGCCCAAGCGCAATATCAATATCACTCCTGTTGCGGCATGGAGCCCAATCCATGTATAGTCATGAATGCATATAATCCCCTTGGGCAACAATGTCATAACAACTCACAGCTAAAATGTCATTTAAAGCCTTATTTAAGTTTTTCAAATCCTTTAAAAATGCTGAGTAGCAAAATACCAATTTAAAAATGTTATACTGAGATGAAAATATGTACCGTATTGCCAAAACAGTGATACCAATCCCTGAAGGATTCAAATATTTGGCATGAAGCCCAAAACATGATAATCAGTCCAATTCGTGATAATTAATATCTTTGTTAGGGTGTCAATTCAATTTCAAGCAGTTAGGTAGTATTATTTATTAAGAGGGACGGACCAAGTCACTATCCCCAACGGTGCTCTACCCCATGCCCGTTATCCGGCGTGCAAGTCACCTCAATACAGCACTAAGATGTGCAAGTCCGGGGTTTACTAACCCTCGGGACATCATTTACAAGTATTACCCACCTCGAACCGGCGAAACTCTAGCCAGTGATGCCTTAGATCCTCAAACTGGCCTCCATGCACGTCGAAACTAGCCAAAATCAATACAAATATATCAAAATAGGATAATGGAACAACACCCAATCGAAAACAATCAAAATACATGAAAAAACTCGAAACTGGCAAAACCCGAGCCCCGGCCCACTGCTCGAAAAATTCCAAAAGTCACATTTTCAGAATCCTTATCTCGCCACGAGTCCACACATATAAAGTTTATCAAAATCGGACTTCGTTTGCCCATTCAAATCATTGATTTACTATTTCCAAGGCATAAAGCAAAAATTTCCCATTGTTACACATTAATTGCTCCATTTTCAAAGGTTAAATCCATGGTTTATCAACATATTAACATAATTTGAGTCCATGAGTGCTTAGCTGATGATACCGATTGATTTCCTCCTCAAAATCGCCAAATTCGCCTCTAAGTTCAAAGCCCCAAATGAGATATTGCTTCTGAAATTCGAACCAGCACTATTCATTAAACCTGAGGCATTTTCGCTTCTGCGGCCAAAGAGCCGCTTCCGCGTGTCCGATCCTGCGGAATATTGGTCGCTTCTGCGACCTTCATTAGAGTCCCAGACCTCTTCTGCGGTCAACACCCACACCTGCGAGGCCGCTTAAGCGGAAACTCATCCGCTTCTACGAGATCCCCTTATCCGCTAACGTTCGCTTTTGCTGGCCCACCTCTGCGACTATTCACCCACTTCTACGGAATCTTCACTGGCCAGCCCTGAGCTCACATCTGAGATACAAAATCCGCTTCTGCGGAGCCGCTTCTATGGTCTCCCTTCCGCAGAAGCGGTAACTGCTGTTGTAAATTCCATATCAGCAATCCAACTTCCAAATTCTTCCGTTTCACCCTCCGAAAACATCCCCAGGCCCCCGGGACCTCAACCAAAAATATAAATCCACTCTAAATCATCACACAAACTTGTTCCAATCATAAAAACATACCCTTAAACGCACGAATCATCAAATTAAGGCGGATTCAAGCCTAAGTTTCAACTAAAACTTCCAAAACCAACATCCAATCAAAAACCCGACCAAACGATGTCTGAATGACCTGAAGATTTGCAAACATATCCAAAATCACCCAACGAAGCTACTGCAACTATCAGAATTCCATGCTGACTCCTGGATAAACATCTCGCTTATCGACCGGAGTTCGCCAAAATTTTAACTTAGCCAATTCGAGCTTATTTCTACATCGGACTTCCAAATTCAATTCCGATCACTCTTCTAAGCCACAAATGATCCCCCGAAGCTAACCGAACCATCAGAATTCAATTTTGACCCCTCTAACCCACAAGTCAATATCCGATTGACTTTTCCAACTATTCATTCATCAAAGAGACTATTTGTCTCATTTCCTACCAAACTCGATCCGAATTGACTCAAATTCACCAAACACATATATTGGAACATGAACAAGCATATAACGGGAAACTGGGCGGTAACTCACGTGATGACGGGTCAGATCGTTACAACTTAATGGCCTGGTACTGACTGGATTTGCATCTGATTTCAAGAGAATGTGATATTCATGATTCCTCTTGGGGGTAAGGAAGTAGGTACAACAAATACATCAGCAAACTGATGGAGGATTGTGCTATTTTCTACAGGTATTTCCCCTTCCTTTTGCTCTTCTGTAGTTGAAATAGTGAATAGATGAGCCCACAATGTCTTCCCCATTTTGAGTAGTTGTTTCACCTCATAAGTAGACATACTTTTCAGCTCCCCATAGCTGTAAATCCCTTTTAACTCTACTCTTTTCCCCTTATGAGTCACTTCAACCTTGTACTCTGTAAAATCTAGGAGTAAAGGGTTGTGTTTTTTTCATAGAGTCATCTCCTAGAATCATTTCATTACCTCCCAATCTAATCAATCTCACTGAATCCTCAAACTCCACACCTTGAATCTTCCATTTAAAAGTGGGACAATTGTGATAACTCATCACATGATTTCCATTAGCCACAGTAACCCTCATAGGAGAGTTCTCCTTGATAGCACTTCCCATTTTCCTGGAAGTTTGTATGTCTAAGAAACTGTGTGTCCCCGAGTCCAACAAAATTGACATACTATTCTTCTTAGACTCACCTCTTAGTTTGATAGTATTAGGAACCTCAGTCCTTGACAAGATATTTAGACTAATTGCCTCATCAACTACTTCCTCATCCTGTAAGTATGGCTTTACTTCTTCAATCCCTACTTCACCTAGCTCATTGACCTCTTGATCAGTGGTAGCAGAGATAACATTTAATTGTCTCTGTTTGCATTGGTGTACATGATGATACTTTTCCCCACACTTGTAACAAAGTCCTTGGGCCCTCCTAGTCTAAAATAATTTGTTGCTTTGATTACCCACTGAGCTATTAGGTACTTTAGTGGTTTGGGCAGAGTAATTTGTAGTAAAAACCCTATTTCTTTGTGCTTTTCTTTCTTGTTCAAGAACTCTATCACATTCTCTCGACGCCTAGTCTTCTCCATAGCCTTACTGAACAAGTATGGTTCTAGCAGCTTAACAGAATGTCTAATTTTTTCCTTGAGCCCTTTAATGAAAAACTCTAAGAAGAAATCCTCAGGTATAGTTGGATTCCTAATCAACACCCAATTCTTCAAGTCCTCAAATTGCTCCAGATATTCACTAACAGTCCCTTTTTGTTCTTTGTTTTTAAATTCACCAATAAGATTCAGTTTACTGTTAGTTGTTCCTTCAAATCTGTTACAAATTTCCGTGGTAAAATCTGCCCATCTAACCTTGCTAACATGATAGGAAAAGAACCAGGATTCTGTCTTACCGTTAAGGTGAAGTACAACTTCCTCCAGTTTTTGCTATGGATCAGTTATGTGATTGTACTGAAAGTACCTCTCACATTTAAGCAACCAGGAACAAGGATCTACTCCCTCAATATATGGGATTTCCCATTTGGAATGAGAGAAGTCCCCTTAAGATCGACCAAATGAAGGTTCACTATTTTCTCTAGCTCGAGCACGATTACCAGACACCATAATCTGCATTTCGTCAGCTGGTGCACTCCCCAGGATTCCTCCCTGTGGAGCGATTATCTTCTCCAACAACTTATCAATTTTGTTACCTAATTCATCAATCCTCGAATCATTAGATATCATGTAACTTTGTAATTGATCTTCCAACTTTTTCACGGATTCATCTGTACATTTAGATTTTGTTTCTGCTCATGTCATCGTAATTTGGCCAGGAAATGACTCTGATACCAATTGTAATGGACTTACTAATGTGGAATTGTAACAGTATGAACAATTGAGAAATCATAGTGAACTTTATTAGAATTAAGTAGCCAATCAAATGATTATTACAAGTCTGTTGAAATTACAATTCTAAAGAATTAATTTACAATTCCATTGATGAATTCAACCTGAAAACAGAAGAAAGAATTAGGAGACGAAGAAAGAAGAAGAAGAAAAAGAAAAAGAGAGAGAACTGAGAGAAGAAACGAGAGAGAAAGAGAGGGAAATGAATACCAATCCAAAGTTGGGCCAACCCAGTTCTGTTATAACAACCCAAGTCTCTAACTCCTTTAAAATTTTTTACCCTTGGATAAAATTGTACTTTGATCTCAGATGTTGCTTTATCTTCTTATCTAGGCCATTAATCTATTATAAACTATCTCCTCCACTTGCCACATGTCATCTCTTATTACCCTCTTATTTGCCCTAAAGCTTCACATTTCATCTTCTTCAGACCGCTGTTTCCTAATCCTAACATATATATGGATTAGTTGCCTTTTTAACGTTTAATTACCTTTTGAAATTAACTACCAAAAGTTTTGTGATTGAATTAAAATGTCACATGGCATCCTGTCGAGAAGTTTAATAAATCACCAACCAATAGTGTCACTGGAAAGTTGTCAAATCCTTTTTCGCAGGGGTGGAGCTAGCCTTGCAGTTGTGGGTTCGGCGAAACTCAATAACTTTAGTTTAATTCATATATTTGTCTTAAGAAATGTCACGACCCCAAATCCGGTCGTGATGGCGCCCGGCACACTGCTAGGCCAGCCTGACCAATTAACAACAATCACGGAGCCATAAGCTCACTTTATCCAAGTTAAGCACAATAGGGATAGATATATTAAAAACAGGGAACCAAGTCCCAACACGTGCCAACTCTCATAGACCGAAGGGTCAAGAGTCATGAGCCTCTACGGAATATACAAGTGTAAATAGTGAATATAACTGTGCACAAGTGTGGGGTGATCAGAACAAAATATAGACAAACTGGAGAATCAGGTCCTGCGAACGCTGGCAGCTACCTCGACCGTCCAAAAGCACTCCCGAGCCGCAATGGAATCAGCTCTGCTGTAATGTACCTGGATCTGCACACAAGGTGCAGGGAGTCGGGTGTGAGTACTTCCAACTCAGCGGTAATAAAAGTAAATAATGCTGAAGGGAAGAAAACCACGCAAGGCACTATCTCTTGCTACACAATACAGAACTATCATAAAACTTCAAAACACTATCATTTTATTCCTTTTCAGCATATGTGAGTAGATTATTTAGAAATCTCAATTTTTAGCTATTTTCTTTCATTATAACATACCAATACCTGGGAGAATCTCAAGCAGTGCAAGTCAGCACTAAAATCAGCCTCTCGGGCTCAGCACTCCTTAACAATTTATACCAGGAGATCTGGTCAATAAAGCAACAAATGCACATGTGCCAGTAAAGTATGAGTGCTAAAATGTTATGCCACGTAGTACACGTAAACCAATGTATGTATGCCATGCAATGCATATGACCGCTACGACGTGTAGCCCGATCCTTTTGGGTACCCGTGCTCACTGGGGGTGTCCAGACTCCGGAGGGGCTCCTACAACCCAAGCACAATATCAATATCACACCTGCTGCGGCGCGCAACCCGATCCATATACCACTGCGGCGTGCAGTCCGATCCATGCATGTCTATGCATATGCTCACATGAATGTCATGCCCTAACATATGGCCCTCGGCCCCAATCAGTCTAACAAATAATCAAGAAAGCCCTACGACAACAATATCATATTAGCTCACAGCAAAAAAAATGTTATTAAGACCTTGTTCAAGTTTTTCATAACCTTATAAAAATGCTGAATAGCAATAATTCCATTTTAAACCTTAAATTTAGAATAAAATATGCACAGTGTTATCAAAACAGTGATACCAATCCCTGAAGGACTCAAATAATTGGCACGAAGCCCAAACATGATAATTAGTCCAATTCACTTTAACAATTAGGTGTTATTATTTATTACGCGGGACGTACCAAGTCACAATCCCCAATGGTGCTCTACCCCACGCCCGTTATCCGGCGTGCAAGTCACCTCAACACAGCACTAAGATGTGCAAGTCCGGGGTTTACTAACCCTCAGGACATCATTTACAAGAATTACCCACCTCGAACCGACGAAAGCTCATGCCCGCGACGCCTTAGCTCCTCGAACAGGCATCCACGCACGTCAAAACTAGCACAAATCAGCACAAATATATCAAAATAGGCTAATGGAACATCACCCAATCGAAAGAACTCGAAAAATATCAAAAATCACGAAATTTGCAAAACCCGAGCCCCGGGCCCACATCTCGAAAAATTTCGAAACTCATATTTCCAGAACCCTCGTCTCGCCACGAGTCCATACATATAAAATTTACCAAAATCGGAGTTCGATTGGTCTTTCAAAACCCAAATTTTCGTTTTCAATATCTAGGCCACAATCCTTCACAATTTCTACCCAAATTCATGAAGATTGATGTTAATTCTACAATAAAATGATGTTTTTGAGTCAAGAAACTTACCTCCGATGAATACCCGATGATTTCCCAGCGTTTTCCCGTGATTTCTTCTCTCTAGGGCTCAAAAATTATGTTTTGGGTATATGAACCCGTGAGCCCTCTGTTCTGTGATTTTAATTTCACTGCCAGACCAATTTGTTCTACGCGTTCTCGACGGTCTTCACGCGTTCGCGATACTCAGCTCCAGTTTACCCTTCGCGAACGTGACGCTCCACCACGCGTTCGCGATGTACAATCTCCCAGCCGCCGGGTTCTTCTTCTACGCGAACGCGATGCTCTCCCCTTTCCTTCTACGCGATCGCGACTCCCAGTCACGCGAACGCGAAGCTTCACCTTACCTTGCCTACGCGAACGCGACATCCCTGCTCGCGAACGCGATGCTTTGATCCGCCTGGCCTTCGCGAACGCGGCCCATGCCACGCGAACGCGAAGGCTTAATGCCTAGGCAGTAACCTGCAATTTACAGCAGGCCTTTTCCAAGTTCAAAATGCTGCCGGATGATGGTCCGGATTCACCCCGAGGCCCCCGGGACCCCAACGAAAACCACCAACATACTCCAAAACACGATACGAACTTGTTCCAATCATAAAAACACCATCCTAAACATCAAAATCACCAATTACACACGGATTCAAGCCTAAATTTCTTCAAAACTTTCAAAACTAACATTCAATCCAAAACCCGATCAAACGACGTCCGAATGACCTGAAAATTTGCAGACATATCCAAAATCACCCACCGAAGCTACTGCAACTGTCGGAATTCCATTCGACTCCCGGATCAAAATCTCACCTACCGTTCGGATTTCGCCAAAATTCAACCTTAGCCAATTCAAGCCTAAAACTACACCGGACCTCCAAATTCAATTCCGATTGCTCTCCTAAGTCATAAATGATCTCCCGAAACTAGTCGAATCATCGGAATCTGATTCCGAGCACTCTAACTCGATAGTCAACTCTAGGTTGACTTTCCATATTCAAACTTCCTTCAAACATGCTATTTGCTTCATTTTCAATTCAATTCACTCCTAACTCACCCGATAGGCTCTAACACTGATATAAAAGCATAAAACATATAATTGCAACATGACGGGGTGGTAAATTCCCGTAACGACGGGCCGGGTCATTACATTCTCCCCAATTTAAACAAACGCTCGTCCTCGAGCGGACTCAGAGTTGTACTAGAAGCAACCCAATAGCCGAATGACCTTACCAAGCATATACTCGGGCGATCATACGTCACCCTATCTCACATAAGTCCGAAAACACCATATAGTCAAAATTTCACAGACCATCTGAACCATAAATCACATTGCACTTTCTGAAATCTTATGCCAAATGCTAATCCCATGCCTATACTCAGGATACACTCGAATCCACTGCAATAACCCATATTCACTACTCCATATGAGATCATATGATGTATCAAACAACCCAAATCACTCGAGACAATAGTCTCTAATCACACAATTTCCCATGATAACCAAATACCAACTGAAAAACCCTCTTCATTCGATAGAGTCTTGTTCCAACACCTTCATATCATGCCCACGGCAACCGAACACGCGATATATCGAACCCATCTCTCAGGTCAACCATTCATGAATCCATTTCAATTTTAACTGATACCACAATAGATTTTGGACCCAAATCTCGGTATTACCTTTCTAACCAGCTGAAATCACATATACTCACACTCACTATTGGCTCCAACGCTCATTTCGATCATAACATACCGCACTAGTGATTTGACACCTCAACACCGACCTAAGCCACGACGAGCATAACATAGGCTCCAATAGAAACGTCTGAACACACTCGAATCATGACAGCTCAAATCATGACAATTGTCTCCACCAAAAGAGCTGCAATTCAATTCCTTTGTACCATCATAACATAAAACTGAGATCGCGTCTCGCATTATAGAAATAGAGTACCTGAATCCTCCTCGAGAGGTCATAACATCACGTGGCCTTGCCACGATTCATGATTTTATCCAAACACTATTACTCATGAAGCACCTCAAGCTACCAAGCTCAAAACGGTTAGCCACGCACGGATCTAGGTCTTGAACCCAAGCAATCAACCTCACCCACGGTGAAACAATTAACGTATGCTATTAAATCCTGAAAGGACACAACCGATGTGCCACTCGCCAAGCGATACTCAAAACGGTCTTTTCCTCAGAAGCGAGGAAGTATTGTATACCAGGTAGCATATAACTAACTATATTTTCACAATATTTTGTTGCGGCGTGCAACCCGCTCCAACGACATACCCGTGGCGGCGTGCCACCCGATCCAGATACCATACATGTGGCGGCGTGCCACCCGATCCACGCATAAATCTCGCAAAAAGGAAATGCATATCGAGTTGAATTTTCTCATTACAAAAGGAAATGCATATCGAGTCAAATTTTTCTCATTATAGCAAATACCTCTACAGCCTCAAGCTCGGCCACATGAAACGCATCCGACAACGTTTCTCAATACTGGAACTGAATCAATGGTAGATACCTCTACACCGACATCCGCCACTAAGGCCCAACCAACAAAGCAATACCCACCAGCCGTCTGCTGGTCCTGAGGTACAACTACCCCGCTGGAGCATACTCTGATGCACTCTGCTACGCAATTTATGCCATACCATCATAGTCCATATCACCTTAGTCTAGACAACCTGACCCATGACAACTAATCAACAATCAAGTATCATAATCCAAATTCGTCATATCAAGTTGAGAGAAAGCCACTAGAGCTTTCGATTTCCAATAATCACAAAACGGTGTTGATACACGCGATATACAACCACTGCATATGCGGATTACGAGAACTTCTAGTCTCCAACACATATGTAACACATGAATTGCTATACCTGGTTCCACACTCCACCGTACGAATACATAACGCACATCAAGCGTCCATTCATACCACGACAGCCATTCAGAAATTTCACTATGCCATCAACGACTCAGTCATTATAGTCGATCCAACAAGAGAATGCCACCATACCACTGGATATCATCAGTTTACATTACCTTGTCTTTTTTGGATCATATTCCCTGCCAAGTTAATAGAATAGCAATACCATTTTCTTAAATCATCAGAAAGATCGATTCTTAATTCACCGGCAGTTGTCCGCGCTGCTCAATAATCTTTATTGACTTCCCATATATTATGCACTGATCTCAAAATCTAGAATATACCATTATCACCTTTCCATAACACATCGTGTATGCCATATCCCACTAAGACAACATGGAAATTCATATCCCTTTCCTCCGCCTCAACATCGGCGCACTCCACTAGTAAAGGACTTTCGTGATCCCATATAGAAAAAAAACTCATTACACATTCCACGCTACGCATACCGACAGGAGTATACTCATTTTCAAACCATGATATAACACATCACAAACTATTTCTTCCCATTCGTTGCATAAGTTTAACTGTCAGGACTGAGTCCTTATACCCATATTATACCCATATCAGGTTACACGACTGCCAGCACTCAAAAGTTTTATTGCACAATATCTGCAAGACTCATTACTTCAACCACATACCAGGTAGGGGTGGGCAATCGGTATTTCGGTTCGGGATTTAAGAATTTCGGTTCGGTATTTCGGTATTCGGTTTATCAATTGTATATACCAAATACTATACCAAAATATTTCGGTATGGTTTGGTATTTCTTATTTTGGTTCGGTACGGTTTCGGTTTAATAATCGCTTAATAATCAATGCAATTGCTAACACCTAACAGTGAACAACCTTAGAGGTTTGGGATTTTGTTCTTCCAATTAAACCTCCAATGGCGCAACTGAAACTACTATGTTTCTTTGCTCTGTTTTTAAGGTTACACATCTCTTTATCACAGGTAATAAACTCGAAATAAAAATCGACACTAAAAGATGAATATCATTGATTTTTATGCATAAAATCTTTGATTAAAAGCTTTCATTTTTGGTTTTTGGGTAGTAGGAAATACAAGTGCAACTCTCTCTGTTTTGTCCCTTTTTAACGCTTATACATCACTTCATAAAATAAGTAAATATTCAGAAATATAGTAAAACTCATAAAAAAGGTAAAAATTCATACAAGTAAAATCATTTCTGTTTTGCTCTGTTTTATTAAATAATGTTTGAAGATTTGATTTTTCCTCCTTTTTTTGGTTAGGTGTACTGGGCTTGGGCAATTGGGCTGGAGCGATGGGGAGTGGGCTGGGTAATACAGAAAAGGTCTTTTAAAGATTGATATTTCGGTATAACCGAAATACCGAAATTTTAGATTTTTATTACCAAGAACCGAACCGAAATACCAAAATACCGAAAATTTAGTACCGAATTAGACCGAAATACCGAAAAAACCGAAACCGAAATTTCGAAATAATTTGGTTCGGTTCGGAATTCGGTTTTTTGGATTTTATGCCCACCCCTAATACCAGGAATTAGTCGTATTCTTTATCATACCGCTTCGATTTATTAACAAGTTGTTCCATCTACCCAGTTTCCTTTCTGATTCATCTTTGATTTAATATTAGCCATTACTGTAGCACTATAACACATCAACTCATTCCACACGAGACTCGTACATAAGACCACACGGTCTAAGACATATAGGCCACTCAATACTCTCTCAATATTTCCCAGAAGTACCACATTCTAACCATACTTTATTTTGATGAACTCCCCGCGATTTTTTTTTTTGTTATCATTACTTCCCAATACGGATACCTAGAATCTCATCATTCACATTATATGACACAAGCCTTGATCTTCTCTAACGAAACCGCCATCTTTAGCCACATACACAAACCTTAAGGCACCCGACTGTTACAAGCCAAATCTTGAACACTGCAAAACCATTCTCGGGCATCATTCACCCTTATTCAGCTGTAATTCAACTGTCCTATTGAGTAGAACCACTCGTGTTTTGTTAGAACTCTGACATCCGCAGAACATGATTACTTACAGATACAATTAGCTATCTTTCTTTTCTATACACCGAACATTCTTTACCAACATAAGTTCACAACATCCTAGTATTTCTTCATATCTACGAAGCACCATAACCTTTATCAAAATTTCCCACATACCTAGAGACAGAGCCAACACAACATACGACAGTGCAATCAGTTAATCAATAACAACCTCCACAACTTAGCTCGGAGTCATACATCAAAGCACTTTCAACCACTCATATCATTATTACTCAAGTGATGCCGAAATGTTAATATGAGATTAAACTCAAGTCATTTACAAGCCTTGACAGAGACTCGAATCATCAGAGACCTTAGCTCTTCCGCAATTCTTGCAGATATACATGCACCACCAATAAGCCCACTCTCTTTAGGTGACAGAAATCTTTCTAAGTCCCAAATTTTCCAAAAATTTCGGCAGAGTTTCCTTTGTAAATTGGCCTATCCACCTGCCGGAGAATCACCAAACCATTCTAACAATACACCCACAACTCAACAAGATATCACAATGTATTTCAACAACATTAAATCTCAATACTATACGAATCATAATTTATACTTGAACCTCCGCTGTACCTGCTCGAATCATAACACATATCAAAATCACTTTAGTCTTCCCGAGTTTAAACTCGTTCCACTACACATAAGGCACTTTACCTTCCAATTACGAGATATGATAATTATTTCTCACGCCCATAGCTAGGTCTACATATCAAATCACAATAAGAACTGAATACCTTACAACTCTCCCATTATCAAACTGCCATTTGCACAATAAGGATCAGTACCGATCGTATGAACTTCATAATGCCGACTCGCAAAATTAATACCTTGGTGCTCAAGCCATAGACAAGGATCCGGCCTCAAGTCCTCCCGACTGGCCCAACATGAACTCACGGAGATTATATCTCGCCCCTCGATCGGGGAATCACAAGCCATAAGGCAATTACATTACTGAGCGCTCGATGCGTACACGGACGTGTGGAAGGAATTTCAAAAATTATATCTCAAGATGAATCAAGTGCGCACGATAAGAATTCCAAGAAATGTGAAGTGTTTCCTAAAGGTTCGCAGCCTCCCGAGGATAAGTACGGGCGTCCCCGTACCGATCCACAAGACTCTACTAACCGGCTCAAGACTCATGAGGCCTAGTAAACCTAGGCTCTGATACCAACTTGTCACGACCCCAAATCCGGTCGTGATGGCGCCGAGCACACTGCTAGGCCAGCCCGACCAATCAACAACAATCACGGAGCCACAAGCTCACTTTATCCAATTTAAGCATAACAATGATAGATATATTAAAAACAGGGAACCAAGTCCCAACACGTGCCAACTCCCATAGACCGAAGGGTCAAGAGTCATGAGCCTCTACGGAATATACAAGTGTAAATAGTGAATATAACTGTGCACAAGTGTGGGATGATCAGAACAAAATATAGACAAACTGGAGAATCAGGTCCTGCGAACGCTGACAGCTACCTCGACTGTCCGAAAGCACTCCCGAGGCGCAATGGAATCAGCTCTGCTGTAATGTACCTGGATCTGCACACAAGGTGCAGGGAGTCGGGTGTGAGTACTTCCAACTCAGCAGTAATAAAAGTAAATAATGCTGAAGGGAAGAAAACCACGCAAGGCACTATCTCTTGCTACACAATACAGAACTATCAAAAAACTTCAAAACACTATCATTTTATTCCTTTTCAGCATATATGAGTAGATTATTTAGAAATCTCAATTTTAGCTACTTTCTTTCATTATAACATACCAATACCTGGGAGAATCTCAAGCGGTGCAAGTCAGCACTCAAATCAGCCTCTCGGGCTCAGCACTCCTTAACAATTTATACCAGGAGATCTGGTCAATAAAGCAACAAATGCACATGTGCCAGTAAAGTATGAGTGCTAAAATGTTATGCCACGTAGTACACGTAAACCAACGTATGTATGCCATGCAATGCATATGACTGCTACGGCGTGTAGCCCGGTCCTTTTGGGTACCCGTGCTCACTGTGGTGTCCAGACTCCGGAGGGGCTCCTACAGCCCAAGCACAATATCAATATCACACCTGCTGCGGCGCGCAGCCCGATCCATATACCACTGCGGCGTGCAGTCCGATCCATGCATGTGTATGCATATGCTCACATGAATGTCATGCCCTAACATATGGCCCTCGACCCCAATCAGTCTAACAAATAATCAAGAAAGCCCTACGACAACAATATCATATTAGCTCACAGCAAAAAATATTATTAAGACCTTGTTCAAGTTTTTCATAACCTTATAAAAATGCTGAATAGCAAAAATACCATTTTAAAACTTAAATTTAGAATAAAATATGCACAGTGTTATCAAAACAGTGATACCAATCCCCGAAGGACTCAAATAATTGGCACGAAGCCCAAACATGATAATTAGTCCAATTCACTTCAACAATTAGGTGTTATTATTTATTACTCGGGACGGACCAAGTCACAATCCCCAATGGTGCTCTACCCCACGCCCGTTATCCGGCGTGCAAGTCACCTCAACACAACACTAAGATGTGCAAGTCCGGGGTTTACTAACCCTCAGGACATCATTTACAAGAATTACCCACCTCGAACCGACGAAAGCTCATGCCCGCGACACCTTAGCTCCTCGAACCGACATCCACGCACGTCAAAACTAGCACAAATCAGCACAAATATATCAAAATAGACTAATGGAACATCACCCAATCGAAAGAACTCGAAAAATATCAAAAATCACGAAATTTGCAAAACTCGAGCCCCGGGCCCACATCTCGAAAAACTTCGAAACTCGTATTTCCAGAACCCTCGTCTCGCCACGAGTCCATACATATAAAATTTATCAAAATCGGAGTTCGATTGGCCTTTCAAAACCTAAATTTTCGTTTTCAATATCTAGGCCACAATCCTTCACAATTTCTACCCAAATTCATGAAGATTGATGTTAATTCTACAATAAAATGATATTTTTGAGTCAAGAAACTTACCTCCGATGAATACCCGATGATTTTCCAGCGTTTTCCCGTGATTTCTTCTCTCTAGGGCTCAAAAATTATGTTTTGGGTATATGAACCCGTGAGCCCTCTGTTCTATGATTTTAATTTCACTGCCAGACCAATTTGTTCTACGCGTTCGCGATGGTCTTCACGCGTTCGCGATACTCAGCTCCAGTTTACCCTTCGCGAACGCGACGCTCCACCACGCGTTCGCGATGTACAATCTCCCAGCCGCCGGGTTCTTCTACGCGAACGCGTACACTCCCACGCGAACGCGATGCTCTCCCCTTTCCTTCTACGCGATCGCGACTCCCAGTCACGCGAACGCGAAGCTTCACCTTACCTTGCCTACGCGAACGCGATATCCCTGCTCGCGAACGCGATGCTTTGATCCGCCTGGCCTTCGCGAACGCGGCCCATGCCACGCGAACGCGAAGGCTTAATGCCTAGGCAGTAACCTGCAATTTACAGCAGGCCTTTTCCAAGTTCAAAATGCCGGATGATGGTCCGGATTCACCCCGAGGGCCCCGGGACCCCAACGAAAACCACCAACATACTCCAAAACACGATACGAACTTGTTCCAATCATAAAAACACCATCCTAAACATCAAAATCACCAATTACACACGGATTCAAGCCTAAGTTTCTTCAAAACTTTCAAAACTAACATTCAATCCAAAACACGATCAAACGACGTCCGAACGACCTGAGATTTTGCAGGCACATCCAAAATCACCTAACGGAGCTACTGCAACTGTCTGAATTCCATTCCGACTCCCGGATCAAAATCTCACCTACCGTTCGGATTTCGCCAAAATTCAACCTTAGCCAATTCAAGCCTAAAACTACACCGGACCTCCAAATTCAATTCCGATTGCTCTCCTAAGTCATAAATGATCTCCCGAAACTAGTCGAATCATCAGAATCTGATTCCGAGCACTCTAACT
Organism: Nicotiana noctiflora; assembly: GCA_032618575.1. Lineage (NCBI taxonomy): Eukaryota > Viridiplantae > Streptophyta > Magnoliopsida > Solanales > Solanaceae > Nicotiana > Nicotiana noctiflora. Next base: position 48,462 of record JASVEL010001618.1, read on the forward strand.
CGATAGTCAACTCTAGGTTGACTTTCCATATTCAAACTTCCTTCAAACATGCTATTTGCTTCATTTTCAATTCAATTCACTCCTAACTCACCCGATAGGCTCTAACACTGATATAAAAGCATAAAACATGTAATTGCAACATGACGGGGTGGTAAATTCCCGTGACGACGGGCCGGGTCGTTACAAGAAATCCATTGACTATATTCAAATTATTAATTTAAAACTCAATAGCTTATGAGTGGAAAACTGAAGCCATAAGCTTTACATTCTGGTTGCGCCTCTATTTTTGGACGAGCTTAATTTCCACAACTTCTTTGTCGTCAAATTCCATCAAAATTTTATGATTTCATATTTTAGTAGTGGACTGCGTGCATGATCGCGAAGCTGGAGTTTAAGTTACGTATTTGATCGAACCTAATAACTTTGATCCAAAATTTATATACTTTATAAAATCCATTAAATATATACAAATTATTAATTTATAACAAAATAAGTTAAAAGGACAATAATTCCGAATATGTAGCTTCAAATCCTGGTTACTAAATAGTACTATAGTTTATAGGTATACAAGAAAGATGCTACCAGCAGAAAGAAGGTAACTTAAAAGAGAAAGACGAAGGAAGATGACCAGTCCTCCTTATGTAATCTGCCTTTTCAGAAGTCTTTACAGCTTTTTCATTCAGCTTTGCTTCAGCGTTGGCTCTTTTCTCCTCTGCTATTCTCCTTGTTGATGCCAACTTATTTGTGTACTTCTCTTGTGCCCTTGCTTTTATTCTTTCTGCCTTTACCTGTACCAAATATTATAATACAGTCACTCAACATTACTCACTATAATGACAACACTTACCTATCAGAGTGACTTTAATTAATGTGAAGAGAAATAGTTTTTCGACTTTACTATTATAGGTGGTAAAGTTAAGTCAAAAGTATATTGATACAAGTACCGGGCAGCGGTAGGTTAAGGGTTGTTTGGCTGGAATATAAGTAATGATGCTGGGATTAGTTATCCTGGTATTGTTTTTGTTTGGTATATTGTATTAAAAATAACATTTGCATAATTTATAAGAAGAAGGTATAAGCTATCCCGGTATTAATTTTACTTTCGGGATAACTTATTCCAGATTTGCTAACCAAACCAAGTATTAAGATGATATTAAATTTTTATCCCAGCACTATTTCTACTTATACCTCATACCAAACGACCCCTTAATATCTTATATTTGCCTCTAACAATAAATCAGGTACGCACCGCAACAAGCAAGATGCGTAAAATTAAAATGAAAGATAGTACAATAACAACAAACTTAGTAGTTTCTCACAAGTGGGGTATGAGAAGCATAAGATGTATGCAGCCTTACTTCTACCCCTGGAAGGGCAGAGAGGCTGTTCCAATAACTCTCGGCTAGAGAACGACTGAAAAAGAAAAAATAATTGCAACAAGTAGGAATAACAACAAGATAAAATAAGATCGTATCAAAGTAAGCAATCGAACTCTAGAGAGTAACAGCCATCTATAAATAAAAGATATCATACTAGCACTAATGCTAGCGAACTGAGTAAGACTAAAGTGAAAGAAAGTGACATGTCAAAATGAATTAAGATTGATTACCTCCATTCTTTTCATTTCCATTTCAGCTTTCCTCTTTTCATGATTTTCCCAAGCTTGTATTCTCACCTCTTCGCGCTTATACCTGCAGATATATCAATATGTATATGCTGTTACTCATATGATCAACAGAAAGAAAGAGTGGTACAAACAGGCTCGTTTAGATTAGTTGATTGAATGTAGGAAATAAGCATGAAAATCACTTTTAATCTATGTTGCGCAGACTCTCCAAACTATTGCCGCACCCGTATCGGATTCTCCAAAATTATACTGCTTTTAGAGAATCCAACGCGCATCCAGCAACATTTTCGGAGAGTTCGAGCAATATAGCTTTTTCTGGAACTGATAAGCAGTTATGTACGTGGATAAAAGTTATCGAAACAGAAAAGTATATAATACAGTAATTCTTAATCAACAGAGCAGCCTATCTAGAACGTTACCTGGCCATGTACTTGGCACGTTCAGCCTCATCCCAAGCCATTGCGCGAGTTTCTAGTGGATTTGCAGGTTCTGTTTCCTTCTTAGCTGCTAATTCATTGTCAATAGTTTCATCTGCATCGCGAACGATTCGTGTAGTCCCTGCATTGCCCCTGTTGTGACCTGTGGTGGCAACAGTTTGACCATTTTCTATAGTCTGCAGTAGCCCATTGTGGCCCCTAACAGGAGTAGAAGATCCTGAGGATATTGGACTTGTTGCTGCTGGAGTTGTAGCTCTAATTGGAGTGGCAGTTCTTGATGGTTCTTGGCTTGCAATTGGAGTCATTTCTGTTCCCATATCCCTAACACATATCGATCGAACAGCTGAGGCAGAGTTGTTATTAGAAGCCTTATTGATTCTCCATATTGATTCATCACAATCAACTTTCTTTGTTTCAACTTCAAATTGAATCATACTACTAGAATCTCCCTCCTCGCCACTCGAATAGTCCTCTTTCTTAGGAACTGGTGCAATCAACCTTAAATCATCAGCATTCGAGTTTCGAGGTGTGGCTTTAGATTGTTGTTTTTCTCCTCCACCTCTTGAAAGATTCACTAACCATTTTTGTGCATCATCCCATTTTGATGGTGTTGGTTTACCTGAGGCTGCTGTTCTATGGTGTGTTGTTGCACGATTTACTCCATTGCCTTTATGAAACTCAAAATTCATACTGCTGCCTCCTCCTACAACCTCTTGTTTTTGTCCATAATTTAAGCACCCTTTGTCCTCTATGGATCTCATTTTTATATATCACAACTTCTTGTTGTTGCTTTTACTGTCCCAACAAAATCACCCCTTTTCTTGATTACTTTTGCCTAATGGATTTTAAAGGCAGATCCAGACACTTAAGATTTTAAAGGCAGGAAAGAACTATCTTATGTTTAGTTCTGAAAATGGGATCCACTGTGTGAAACAAAGAACAAAATATTCAAAAGCAGCACTGAAATAATTAATATTCAAAGTTAAACAGTGGACTAAATGAAAAAATCTCAAATATAGACGACAAACAACTGAATTCATTCAAGATTTGGCAAAATGAGTTAATTAGTAGTAAAAGAGTTAATTTAGTAGAAAGAAGAGGAAAAAGAGTAGTGCACCATAACAAACTTGAAGAGGAGCTGAAGAGCGAAGCAGAGAGTGCAGAGAATACTAAATCCTCGGAACCATGATTTTTTGAGACTGGCAGAGCTAAAAGATATCAACTTCAGATCCACTCACTCTATTCTGCTCATAACTTTTCTAGTAAAATAGTCTTCATTTGCATGGTAAACACCAAAAAATTGCTCCTAATAATTTATGGATTTAAATTATATATACTGATAACTCAATTTTTTTTAAATAATAACATTAAGCACCCGTTATGTTTGGGGTCTGGGGAAGGATCAGATCACTATGGTCTATCGCACGTAGTTTTACCCTGTATTTCTGCAAGAGGTTATTTTCGTGGCTCGAACCTGTAATCTCTTAGTCATATGAAAACAACTTTATCAATTACGATAATTAATTAGTCATAATTAATTAAAGTTATTTTAGTATATACATTTTTTTTTCTCTCTATGAGTTACAAATTCACATTAAACGCATTATTAATAAAATAAATTTGAAGTACTAACTCTTTTACCTAAAAAGTTGTGCATTTTATTCCTAAATAAACAGTTGGGTGTGGGTTTTTGTAACTTACCTCCCACTATTTCACTCTCCATGGAATCTTGGGAATAGTTTCAGTGACACTGTAACCCAAAAAACCATAGATAAATAATGATTCTTCAAATATTTTAAGGCATTGCTCCACTATATATAGAAAAAGTACACATTTTCATAAAATTTCTAGTGTAACGGTTAGTAGCTAGGTAACAAAAGGCAGCTGTAGACATCAAAAGGTAGTGACACTTAGGTTGGATTGGGGGGGGGGGGGTACAATATTTAATGCAGATGTCAGTATGTGAGTTTTTGGCAGTGTTGGATTAGATATATTGCTAATAAACAAAAACAATTTCTGAGATATTGCACATGGCCAAGATGGGCATGGGACTGTTGCATTTGTTCCCTTGAGTGGTACAATTTCGGGAAAAATATTAAATTGGGATGGTTGCTTAGGATGACAATGATGTTGGGTCGAAAATAATAAGGCGTAAGTTAACAATATAAATCTTGAACGATAAATGAGACGATAAAGAAATATATATTAAATTAGGTATAATAATTGAATATGATTTGACCAATTGATTTATATATGAGAAAATTAATATAACAGGAAAATAAATTATTAAGAAAAAAATCTCCCCTAAACAAGACTCTTAAAAACTACATTATAGATGTTATTGTGTAGTTGTGTGAAAGAAGATCTCTCAATGAGGCTAGCACATTCCTCTAAAAAAGGAACACGTCAAATATGGGAAAAATCTATATTTTGCTTTAAGAAAAAGTAAAACAATTATGATTAATATTCTACTCGTCCTTTAAGTAAAAGAATAAATTAAAATAATAAAATCAAGACAAATTTTGAATAATACTTCTCTTTGGCCTGATTTTTTTATAATACTTGATTCGTCTTCTTCACATATTCTATATCACTATTGCTTGAAATAGTTAAAAATATGTATGGGTTAAAAATTGGAGTCTCGTACTTAAAGACGAGCACTGATTAAAAATATTAGAGCCCCTGCATTAAAAATAACCAGAGTTAAAAGTAGAACCCTGCTTTTAAAGTGGATATGGTTAAAAATGGAGCCTAACTTAAAAGTAAGTAGGATTAAATGTGTGAGCTCATACGTTAATAGTAATTGATTGTAACCAAAAGTTGAAAGTAGAGCCTATGAGCATTAAGAAAAAATATGAGTAAAAGTTCGAGCCCATGTATAGGTTAAAAATAGTTTGCTTTTAAATATGCAACACCATGATTTTGAAACCATTTGGTTGAAACTTTTATCTCCACGTGTAGTATTTTTGATATTTTTTTGTTGATAAAAATCTTCATTATCATCAAATTGGTCGTTGCTTGATGTGAACTCGCATTGACCTTGTTTTTAATTTCATTTGAACCATTTGTTCTGATACTAATTGTTGGTGTCGAACATAACAAGGCGTCATATAGAAGCTAACAATGCAAACCTTGAATGATAAATGAGATGCAAAAAATATATATTTATTAAACTAGGCATAATAATTTAAAATGATTTGATCAATTGACCTACATATGATAAAACTTATATAAAAAAAAACTATTGAGAGAAAAAATCTTAAAAAAACTATTGAGAGAAAAATCTTCCCCTAAACAAGACTCTCTTAAGGACAACATTGTGAATGTGATTGTGTTGTTGTATGAAGGAGGTCTCTCACTTATAGAGGACACAACATTTTCCTCCAATTCCGCCAAATATGGAAGAGATCTATATTTTCCTTTAAGGAATAGTAAAACAATTATGGTTAATATTAAGCAAAAGAATAAATCCAAACAAGGTAAGAAAATTGTGACAAATTCCCAACAAATGCTCCCTATTTTTTATACCATATTGATGTTTTATAGGGATGATTTGTATGGTTTCCTGCTTTCACGTGCACAAATTATAGAAGAACCTGATTTTTCTATGTGTTTCTTAAACTACTATTACGAAAATAATAAATTCGGGAAGTAAAGAATACAAGTATTTTTATGTTGAAAATACCTGGCTCAAAAGGTGAAAAAATCACGACCTATTACTCAGTAGGATTTTCCGCAACACTTCACCAAATCAGTGAGCCAAAACAACATTTACAAAAACTCTTTGTAAACCTAAGGATTACCTCTAATCTCGTTGTGGCAACCAGTCTCTAACTGTTGCGGCAACTTCAAGTTAACTCAAACTTGAATACCCATAGTACCTAATACAATTGCTTCATATAAAGATGAAAGGTACAATTTGAAAACAACTACTACAATAAAACTAGAATAAAAGATAGACACTTGGAACGGGTTCTTCTATATGGTTCATATAGCTCCAGGTTCACATAATTGAATCACAGGAGAATTGCTTGCAACATAGCAGAATATGAAATAACTAGAGTTCCAATGCTATACTCATCTTTGGTGGAAGAGTTCTAGTTAACTTCAACTTCTAACTCCTTCCTTATCTTGGATAATATTTTTTTTGTGTGGAAGGAGCCCTTCTCCTTATCAATTATACAACTTTTCAATTAGGAGATATCATATATAACAAATATGCTCAAATTTGCCCGTATCTGCGTAAATAGACCTTGATTTATGCTTAAATTCTTTTGTCAATCATCAAAACAAACTTCACTTTGCCAACACATAAATAGAAGTACCCTAGTGTAAGAGACGAATTTAAGACGATTTCATTAAATTTTAATACCAACTATTATTTTGGCTTGAATTATTTATAATAAATATATACGGACAATGAGATTACATTTATTCCGAATATATTAATTTTGAATTCGGAATTCACTTCGGATGCGGAAGAAGCAATTCATTAGCGATGAATATGAAACTACCTTGAGACGCCCCATTATTTTTATCTGGCTTGTATTTAATTCATTTTTGGATGGAGAGCAGAATTCGTGGTTTGCTATTTTCTGTCACTTCTGTGCGAAACCATGTGCGCTTCTATAACGAAGGTAAGATTAATTAGGAGAAAGTTTCTTGAGAATGGTATCTTTGACCTCAAGATATAAAAGAATAAAGTAAAAATCACATTTACCGAAATATAATGTATGACTCATTCTAATATATAGATCTTGTTTCATAGTTTAATTTTATATCACTTAAAAATTACAATAAGAATTTAAGTTTGAATTACTGGATTGAAAAAGATTAGTAATTAACATATTAACAACAACAACAACAACAACAACAATCCAATATATTCCCACAAGGTGGGGTCTGGGGAGGTTAATATGTAGACATGCCTTACCTCTACCCGAGAGGGCAGAGAGGCGGTTTCCAATCGACCCTCGGCGCAGGGAAAAGAAAGACAAACAAAAACAAAAACCGCATTAGTTATACCAGCATACATCGCAAACAATTATCTAAACATAAGAGACATAAATACCATAAATAAGCAGGTATGCATGCAATGATATTAAAACAGTAACTACTAGAAATGACTACCACAAAAGGGCACAAACTAATCATCTGTGGGCGTCCCTACCACACCTCTCCCACCCCGGGAAAGGAGTAAGAAAAATCTAGAAGTCCCTATCCTACAACCCTGATACTAGACCTCCAGACTTTCCTATCAGGCCATGTCCTGTCTAATTACCTATCCCAGTATCTCCTAGGCCTCCCTCTGCCTCGCCTCACACCAACCACCGCTAGCCGCTCACAACTCCTCACCGGGGCATCAGGGCTTCTCCTCCGCACATGTCCGAACCACCGAAGCCTCGCCTCTCGCATCTTCTCATCCACCGGGGCCACCCCCACCTTCTCCCGAATAACTTCATTCCTAATCTTATCTAACCTGGTGAGCCTGCACATCCCACCTAATTAACATATTGAATTGACATAAATAAAGCTATAATTGCATTCGCGAAACTATAGATAAAAATAGTTTAGTTACATTCGAAGTCTTAAACCATGAAAAGAGAGAAGAGGGAAAAGAGGATGATGACCTTGCACAATCTCGCATAGCTGCTGTTGTGGACTATCTTAGACCAAAAAACAACACAAGTCATGGAAATTGAGACACGATAATTAGCAAATATTAATCGGTTTACCCCAAATTGATGCATGAGTGTAAAATTTTTGTTTTTCGTATATTTATTACTATTATTTTATTTTATTTTTACCACCAAGTCAAATCATTTGATTAGGTTTAAGCACCAAATACTTATATTTATTTATCAAAAAACTAGTCGTGAGAGTCGGTCGTTTTAAGAATTAACGTCATGATCCGCTATTAATTCCATTTACCGTGTTTGTTTCTGCTATAGCGAGTTGTTGGGAAGATTTAATTAGAGATTCAGAGAATTTTGGGACACTTAATCCCTAAATGAGAGTTTAAGTTTTAGAATTTGGACCGTAGTCGGAGCAGTGTAAAGACGACCTCGGAATGAAATTTTAATGGTTCCGTTAGTTCTGTTGGGTGATTTTGTCATAGGAGCGTGTTCAGATTGTGTTTTGGAGGTTCGTAGCTTATTGGGGCTTGAAATGGCGAAAGTTTAATTTTTGAAGTTTCCGGTTCGATAGTGATATTTTG